>CAJQZJ010000407.1:333233-372816 GCA_907164525.1 Lophiomys imhausi
CCTATAAGCTGATATTGTCAAGAGATAGACAAATACAAAGAGAATCTTACACTCTGGGGGGCATCTTATCCACTCCATTTCTGTCTAAAATATTTTTCTACTATACCATATCATCAAATCCAGAATGTTTATTTTCTCTGATCTGTGTATTCTTCTGTGGTTTCTATTTTTCTCCCATGGACATGATCCAAACCAGCAATTCCAGACCTTTTCAAATAACCCTAATAGTAGAGCCAACCAATTGATAGTATGTAACTTTTCGTTTTTCATTTCAAGAGTGATACTTTTCCCTTGCAGACAAAACTTGCAATTATAACAGAGGCCTGTATATTACTGCTTGTCTTGGAAATTTCATTTTCCATTTCTGGAATTGGCAATGCTCTTAACAATTACAGTAAGAATATTCTCATGTACCTCACAAAAAGAAATGGCCCCAAGTTTTAGCAGACCACAGGAACACAAAACAAATATAATCTCTCAGATGTTGAAGGAATAAGAGGCTTCTATTCTTATTGTTACTTTTCAACCACAGATATTATGATTAGCATGATATCTGATAGGTTAATATTGAATATGTATATAAATAAATAAATATATATAAATTATATATATATATATATATATATATATATATATAAAATGAACATACTCTTCTCTAAGGAGAAACTTTTGTTCATTTGGAACAGAGGGACCAAATTCATTCAATTGCCACAACAGATCATGAGCTTGCTCTTTCTTGGCTTAAAAATGTGATTACAAATTAGCTTCTGCTGAATGGTGTGCAGCTATTCAGGGAGCTGAGATAGATGATTTCGAAGTTCAAGGACAGCCTAGCAAACTGGTATCAAAAAATTTTAAAAAGGTGATGTAATACATATGGATATAGCTATGTGGTAGGAAATTTGACAAGCATGGAGTAGCTGGGTTTAATCTCAGCTTTTCAAAGACAAAAAAAGGGAGTGCTGGTTGCTTAAGAGTCAATGTTGCGCAGGGCATGGTGGCACACGCCTTTAATCCCAGCACTCGAGAGGCAGAGGCATCTTGATCTATGTGAGTTCAAGGCCAACCTGGTCTACAAAGTGAGTCCAGGCAAGTCAAGGATACACAGAGAACTTCTGTTTCTGAAAAACCTTAAGAAAAGAGTCAATGTTGCTATCTCTCTGACCTCATGTGGGGCGGAGATCTACTGGAATGGTACATACTTACTTTGCACTATCAAAGGTCAGAGGGTACAAAGAGGGCTGCTGTCTGAAAGGATCATCAGAAGTGATCATTAATGACAAATAATGAACAAAAGCATGACTTAGATGGAATGGAAGAAGTGGCTACATGTCAAGAAAAGAGAATATGTTTGGTACTTACTGGCTATGGGCAGTCTCACATGAAAGTCATTTTCATCAATTTCTAGGCTCACTTTTTTTTTAATACTTTATTTTTTTATTTCTTCAAGTTACATCTCAGTCACAATCCCTTCCCTACTCCCCCTTTCTGTCCCACCCTTCCACCCTCTTCTCCCCAAAAGCTTCCCCTTTCAGTCCAACAAATGGTTCCTTCTCTTATAACAGTAAATACTATACAAAACAACAGATATAAATATGCCACATTTATGAGAGTTAAATGGCCCAGTATACCTTCCCAATGTCCAGTTTATACATATTTGGCCCCTGACTTTAACATTCTACCTTCTAACCATCTCCATGAGTTTAAAGTTCTGTAACTGACTTAGCTTTCATACTAACTTGCATCACTATTAAAAACATCTTCTTAGATCCAGAACGCCCTCTTGATTCCTAAACAACTCAAAATTTAACTATGAGACTCTACCTATCTATTCTTCAACCACCTCAGAGACCTGAGAGGGATAAATATATCTGATTATATAGGAAGTGCAGGGTCTGCAGCTTCCAAAACTAAGAAAGAACATACCAATGACTGCCTGGACAGTTCCCATTTTCTCTCCATACATTCCTGCATCAGTCTTCAGCCTTTGGATCCTGTTTCTCTGACAGACATTTGTTGTAGAGCAGGGATTATGAAGGACTTACCTACCCTGTCTTGGCAGAGCTAGGCTGTCGACTTCCCTGCTACCAAGTTTTGTCCTTTTTGGACAGCAGTCTGTCTGCAGTTGAAGCAAGGTCTAGGCTCACTTTAAAATGAATAAACTAGATGTGTTGACAATCCAAGGAATGATATCAAGACTAATGGGATATGCAATTAACAATGTTGTATTTAGGAAATAGTTAAGTGATGATCCAAGCATATAGATATTAACAAAAAACTACCTGGTAAACTTGGAATCAGCTATAATTTCTCTCTCTTATCTTAGTCTTTTTGTAGAGCCTTGGTCTGTGATACATTACTTCTATCATATATATATATATATATGGAATGGGTGGTATGTATAAATATATATATGTATAAATCATCAATAAATATATATTGATTATTTACATGTCAGTTTGAAACAATCTCACCTTTGTACGAAGGATAATAAACCAGCTCTACAAAATCTCAGCCTAGCATCATTGGTATAATGTCATGTAGCTTCAACAATTCTCAGTTATAACTCAGCTCTTTGCTGTTCTTGAACATAAGCAGGATTTTCATTTTAATATATCCCTAGCCAAATATGAGCAAAAAATAAGCTCAGTTATTTGAGTATGAGTTTTATATCATGGAGAAACTATATTGGAGCTGAAAATTTCACTATGGTATGTCCTGGATTTCGGAAAGAACTAAAACAATATTATAGCATGTGTTATTCAAAAGAGAGCACTCTCATGAGAAGCAACTTCTCTGGTTTTTCTTGAAACACAATTTCCTGTAGGTTACATTGATATTTGCCATGAAACCACTATGTGTTGGAGTCTATTTAGGCTAGGACAGAATCAGTCTTATTTTTCTAGAAGAAAGATAATTATAGAAACTGATCTCATAGTGTACTTTCCCATGTTTAGGGTTAGAAAACACTAGAGAACTTTATTTACTTTGTTAGTCACTCTATCCACCATACTTTCTATATGTTAGTATGATATACTCTGTAGATTGTTATTTTAGATGTTGTAAATGACACTTATAGAAAAATATGGGCGGTGTTCCTGAGTAAGTTTTTATCAAAATGGACAGAGAATCTGAGAGTAGTAGCACACTTGAGATGTGAAAGTGATACAGAGTTTGAGGTAAGCCAAGTCTTTGTGAGACCCTGTCTCAAAGAAATATTGGCAAATAAGCACACAGAGGCAAGGACAAATTATACAAACTAACAAAGTTTGTCTCAGTAAACATAGCTGAGCATTGTAGTTATCTATTCATTCTCTCTGTCTTCTTTCAACTTAGATTTTCATCACCTTGTTTATGTTGTGAGTGTTGAGCCTCGGAGATCGTTGCCACTGCTTTGCAGACGAACTCCCTGTGAGGCTTTGGAGCAGTGGTTCTCAACCTCTGGGTCTTGACCCCTTTGGGACTCATAATCAGGTGTTCTTCATATAAGTATTTACATTATGATTCATAACAGTAGCGAAATTACAGTTATGAAGTAGCAATGAAAATAATTTTATGGTTGGGGGGGGTTACTACAACATGAAGAACTATATTAAAGGGTCCCAGCATCAGGAAGGTTGAGAACCATTGCTTTAGAGGGATGAAAAGGGTAGAGAAAAGAAGAGTAACTTGGTCCTTTTGTCTACTTCCTGAGAGGATTTCTCTTGCAACATTAAATCATGAATGCAGTGGCATTATCCCATTGCAGCAGTTGAACATAGCATGCAATTCTGCTCCTTAGAGCTCACTCATCATTCATTATACCCCCTTCATAAGTACCAGGACAGACCTGGTCAGAGGTCTTGGCTTTCAGTATATTGAGACTCTCATCTGAGAAACTAAGTTTTAAGAATAAATCTTAAATAACCTAACTTCTGTTTGTTTTTCTCAACCCAGGGATAGAGGCTGACTTTTAAGGATTCCCTTCCTTGATTCCTTAGTGTTTTTGTTATACTTTGTGAATAATTCCATATATCTAGGTGAAAAGATTTCCTGTTAAAATAACATTAGAGATTTATGAAACCACACTGAACTCCTGACAGAAATTCCAGCATATACCCAGTTATACAATATAAAATGGGTTTTAAAATTCCTCTGAATACTCAGAATGTTACAGCAAGCCAATTGAGTACTCAACAGGTAAATGTACTTCTTTATAGTTAAAACAAAATTTGAATGATCAATCAAAGTCATGAGACTTTCTATCAATAGTAGCATAGAGTTTTCAATGTTTGGAAAAATGAAAAAATACATATACAAATCTAAGACTTCCCATCAGATTATCTCTAATTGATGTTTCATTGCTCCATGGCAAACAAAAAAGGCTTAAAATTTGTCATTGATGAGAATATGTGTAGTAGTTTTTAGGATCTCCTGGAGTTATGCACACCCACTGGCTCCCACAGGAAAGTGTATGCCCTCCTGCTCTCTTTTGGCTCCACTACTTGGTTTGCTCTACCTTCTGGCTTAAGATCTAAAAGCCTTTGTCACTTGTCTTTCCTGGAAAGCTAGAGGAAGGTGCTTTTATCTGCTCAGATCTTTCCTCAATCCATAAAAACATTACCAGTGTCAGATGTGGGCTCTCTCTCACTGGATGGGTCTCTTGTTGAGCCAGTCATTGTTTTGTTTTTTCCCTCAATTTTTGCTCCATCTTTACCCTTGCATGTCTTGTTGGCAGGAGGAATTGTGGGTCTAAGGTTTTGCTACTGGTTGGTGTCCCAGTTGTCCAATTAGAAGTCTTTTCTGGTTACAGGAGATGGCCTTTTCAGGCTCTATATCCCCCACTGCAAGGAGGCTTACCTAGGGTCACCCTCATAGATTTCTGGATGTTTTCATTATCCTAGATTTCCAGCTCTTAATAGAGATGCCTACTCCCTCACTGATTCTACTTCTCTCTCCCAGTACTCTTTCTCTCTGTCCATGCCCTTCCTTCACTTGATCCCTCCTGCTCTCTTCCCCATCCCCTCCTCCACCTGGTTCCCTGGTTCCTGATGTCTACTCTATTCCACTTTCTCAGTGAGATTCAAGTGACCTCCCTTTGGCCCTCCTTGTTACTTAGCTTCCAAAGGTTTGTGGATTATAAGTAGCATGGCTATTCTGTCCTTCATGGCTACTATCCATTTGTAAGTGAGTACATACCATTTAACTGGAAAGTATTTGACCTTTCTAGCTAAATCAAAGCCCAAGTAACAAAATAAGTAACTGTCCTTGGAAGTAGCCCAAAGTAGGGAAATACACACCCAAAAAGATATAAGAAGCACAGAGACTACTAATGAACAAGAGCAGAAATATAACCCTGCAGCATGCCATAGTAAAAATACTAACTACTAACAAAAAAAGTATATTGAAAAATGAAAGAGAAAAAAATCACAAGTCACATGTGAAAGAAAATCTATCATAATAACAGTTAATTTCTCAGTGGAAGCTCTGAAAATCTGAAGAACCTGAAGCAATGCAATCCAATTCCTAAAGAATTATGATCACCAGCCTAGACTAATATACTCAGAAAAAGTATCTGTCATAATTGGAGGAGAAAGAAAAATGTTCCATAATATAAGGAGCTTAAAAATTCTATCAAACAAATCATACCTAAAGAAATACAGGAAGCAATATTTCAGGCTGAAAAGGGAAATGAGCATAGCAGAGAGATTGTGGGAAGAAATATGAAGCCATAATGATTAAGACACAAATTACCTCTGAGAATACAAAATACAGCATCAAAATTAACAACAGAATGACCACAATTAACACACAGTTCAATAATAACTTAAATATCAACAACCTTAATTCTTTACTCAAATGGTACAGGCTGACCAAACAAATCAAGAAACAAAATCCATCTATCCGTACTCTACCAGAAACACATCTTAGCTTGAAAGAGGCACTGTTATAGAATAAATGGATGGAAATATTAATCTAATTAAGTACAGCCAGGAAGCAAGCAGACATCACTAACCTAATATCTGACAAAAATGATTTCAAACTAAAACTATATGAGAAGAGATAGGGATAATTCATTCTAATCAAAGAAATAAAACACTGTTATCTTAAATATTAATGTACCAAACACTGATGCACTCAGTTTCATAAAAAATAAACTACTGGATTTAAAGGCACAGATTAACATCAATCCAATAATAATAGGTGATTTAAATATTCTATCTTCTAAAATATACCATCTAGAAAAAGTAAATAGAAAAGCATGAAACTTAATTGACATCATATATCAAGTGAACTTAATGAATAGCTATAAAATTTTCCAAACAAACACCAATAAATACACATTGTACTGAGAACGACATGGAAACTTTTCTAAAATAAATCATATATTGATAAACAAAATTCATAACAAATCAAAAAACACAGAAATAATTTAATTTACCCTCTCTGACCTCAAAAGCTCTAGTGAATGTGCAAACATATGGCTATTAAAATATTCATTACTGAATAATGAATGAGTCAAAAAAGAAATTAAAAAATTAAAAATCTTTGGAACTAAATGAAAATGCTAACACAACCCAACAAAACTTCTGGAATAGATTGAGAAAAATTTATAGATCTAATTGCCTACATTAAAAAAATAAAAGAGAACAAATAAATTTCTAAATGATACAAGAATAAATCAAATTCAAACACTGAAAATGGCAAGAAACAATAAATATAAGAAAAGCATCTTCATACAAATCCTGCTGACTTAACTGGATGTCAACATGTAGTCAAATCCAACTGGACCCCATATTTATCACCTTGAACAAAATTTAAGTCCATGTGGATCAAAGACCTTAACATAAAACCAGACACACTAAATCTAATAGAAGAGAAAGCGGGGAAAATACTTGAACGCACTGGCACAGGTGATAACTTCCTGCACAGAACACCAATCACTCAGGCTCTAAGACTAACAATCAATAAATGGACTTTATTAAACTAAAAAGCTTCTGTAAGACAAAGGACACTGTCATTAGAACAAAATGGCAGCCTATAGACTGTGAAAAGATCTTCACCAACCTTACATCCGACAGAGGGCTAATATCCAAAAATATAAAGAACTCAAGAAATTAAATAACAAGAAACCAAATAAGCCAATCAAAATGGGGTACAGAGCTAAACCAAGAATTCACAAAAGAGGAGTCTCTAATGACTAAGAAACACTTGAAGAAATGTTCAACATCCTTAAGCATCAAAGAAATGCAACTCAAGATGAGTCTGATATTGTCGCGTCCCCCTCGACCAGCAAGGATGACGCAACTCACAAAAGCTCTTCTCCAGCAGTTTATTCAGGTCCCTTGAAAACAGTCTTCCGAATGCCCGGGCAGACCCAACCCACAGGCTAAATACTATATGAACAGCCAATCAAGTAAAGCCACGTGGTACTATCTTAGAGGCCCACGTATGCGGAAGCAAGCCAGATCAGCGGTCTTTGCCAAATACGGACTTGTTTACCACCGAGAGCTCTCACCGTCGGGCTGGTGGAAGGCGGAAACCGGTGCCATCTTTAAGGCATGGCACGTCGCAGCTCTCTACAGTTCCTCCTTTTTTATTTTTTCTAAAGTAGGTAGAAGTCCCTGGAAAGGCTTCGTAATCCCCATATCTGGGGATCTCACGGTGGGCCTGAGCCTGTAGGAGGGCGGTGCTCAAACTCTTACCCGTCTCTGGGTCAGCCTCCCCACTCGGGACTGCCCTGTCTTAGGTGGTTGAGACTTACCTGTCAACTCCGTCATTGACTTGCCAGACCCTAATATCCATGGAACGAATACCTCAGTGGGCAGGGACTATGCTCAGTAAAGATTTAAGGCTTCATGGCAGCGAGCCATGCCTGAGGGGACTGGCCCGCCTCAATGGTGACAAGGGCCTGTATAATCATGGCTGCATTACGCTTCTGTGTGGCTCTCATCTTATAGATGCACCATAGGCAAACCAGAGAGGCTAGTATCATCAGTATCGCCAAAGAGCCTACGCCCGCCCACTCCTTAAGATGATCCATAGCCGTCTGTATCCAGGAAGTCAAACCAGTAGCCAGGCTCAGATCCACCCGAGTGGAGTTGATGTGGACAATTGTCGCTCTCAGCTCTCTCATCAAATTTTCAAATTCAGCCGACCAATCCTGTAAGAGGAACTTTGACAATTGTCTAGACAGATTAGCAGCCTTTGTAAAATTTTGATACTGCACGGAAGTAACACACAAACCTTGCATTTTCCACTCACACCCCAATTGTGCTAGTTACCAAAGAGAATCAATCTGTTCTTGTATTAAATCTATGCGTTGATTAACTATCATAAGGCCTCCTTTGAGATGAGAATTCATAGAGGTCTGAGTATCCAATGCCTGTGCCACAGTGGCTGAGATATTATTCAGGGCATTGGCAGTCTGTATAGAACTAGACAAGGCAATAGCTGAGGCAGTAGCTCCCACAGCAGCAATAGTGATGGCAGTAACAATAGCTGCAGTGATGCCAAAATCTCTTTTAAACCTGAATAGCATCATGGTATTAGGAGCCTCTACAGGAACTGGTACATATCGAGGCATTCTAGTCACCACAGCCACAGGAAAGGCTGTGGCATTCCAGCATAGGACATAAAAACATGTGCCCGGAGTGCATACTAACTTTTCTTCACCCAAGGATGCACTCCCATTACTTACAATCCACAGAAAAGGAGGCCAGAGACATACTGGCGAAGCTGAAAAGGTCTTATTGCGGTAAGAATGAAACAAAGATTTCCAAGTACCAGAGCCACCACCACTAGAAAAATCCAATTTGGTAGCAGACCCTAGGGAAAAACTACCTCTTTGATAAATTCTTCCCCCAAGCATAAGTATAGGTCCCAAATCCATATAGCTACCATTTGCTCCACACAAAAGCCATAAATCAAAAGGATTGGTGGCAGTCTGTTGAGGATCCCTAGTAGATATATCAAGCATCTGATCTTTGATATGCATGTAAAGGACATTGTAATGACCCCACGCCCAGTAGCCAACCAGGCTGGTGCCATACCCGTCCAGTATCTCAGAGATGGGAAACTAGGATACCAACCCATATGCAATCAAACATGCCCTTCTTGAAGTCGCTAGAAGCTGACCCCAAGTGCAGTGCTTAGCCTCGCATCCTGAGCGTGATGATAGCTTAGTCCTTTAGGACAGTCAACCAAGCTTGTGGCTGTCTAGCCTCCAAGGCAGCAAAGGCTTGCACCAGCATGGCATTGCTTCTCCTCTGTGAAATCCTCATCTTACAGATACACCATAGGGCAATGAGACTGACTAGGAAGAGCATGCCTCCTAGGGCACCCATTCCCGCCCATTCCTTCAGATGATTCATGGCTCGGAGGATCCATGTTGACAGTCCTTCAGCAACAGAGACATCAACCCGGGTGGAATTCACATGCACGATGGCAGTTCTCAGATTCTGCATCAGCTTATCAAACTCGCCAGACCAATTTCCTGTAAGATACTGAGAGAGTTGCTTAGACAAATTTGCAGCTACAGTATAATTTTGATATGGCACAGAGGTCACACACAAACCAGTCATTTTCCACTCACAGCCAATCTGGGCCACCTGCCACAATACATCCAAGGCCGTGGCTACATTGGCTGACAAATTATTCAAGGTAGCGGCAGTCTGCACTGAGGCATCCAGGCTTCCAACCCCTTGTTCTTATAAGGGGTGATAGCTGCTTTACATTCCTCTGTACATTGCTCATACACAAGTTGTTTAATTAAGGGCATTGCCAAATCAGGGTCTCCAAATACCCTTCCAGCTGCTTCAACCATTCTAGCCACGAAGTCTGAGAAAGGCTCCAGGGGATCCTGACTAACCTTGGTTAGACTGCCATTCACTTCCCCTTTGTTAGGCAATGATTTCCAAGCTCTGGTTGCGATTAAATTGATTTGCTCAAACACCTGAGCCGGATACCCAGTTTGTTGTTGAGCATATCGACCTTGCCCAAGAAGCATGTCCACATCCCAGGCTGGGTTTCCTGCTGCACGATTAGCAGCAGCTTGTTCATTAGCAAACTCAATCAAGAAAGCCTTCCAATCCAAATACTGTCCAGAGGACAGGCAGGCACGTGCCAAGCTCATCCAGTCACTAGGAGTCATGCAATAACGACAAAGAGCTTCCACCTGAGCTACAGTGAAAGCAGCATTAATCCCATAAGTGCGGACAGACTCAGCGAGTGCTTTAATTACCTTAAAATCGAGAGGTTCATGATAACGATTTCCCCCTCCATCCTGAAAGACAGGGTAGTACAGCTCATGTTTCACTTCCCTCCAGACATTTGGACAGAATGACCGCCCACTAGGATCACTCGGAGGTGAAGTTTCATTATATGAAGGCGGCGCCAGCACAGGCGGCCCCGGACCTGAGGGCTCTATCCGAGTGCAGTCAGAACTCTTCCTCAAAGATGACTTCTCCATTTTCTTTGTTAACATTTTAAGTTCCTCTTTAAACTCTGAGCTATCCTCTTCCAAAGTATCTTTCCCAGATTTGACCGAGCGCTCTTCTTTTAACTGTTCTAATGCCTCTTGTCCCTTTTCCACTGCCTTGCAATATCTCTGATCTCCTAAACAACTCCGAACAAGTCTCCAAATAGGCCGTGCTCCTCCCTGCAATGTACTTTGCTCCCAGGCAAAATCTAGATCTCTCCCAAGCTTATCCCAGCAACTGATAAAGGCAAGGCCAGCATTCGCTCCATTTCTGTGAGGCACTCTCTGCTTTCCTCACCTTGCTCTGCCAGTTGTGTCTTCTACTCGTCCGAATCACGGAACTTTATTGCTCCCTCCCGGAGACCTTATTGCCTCTTTACCGAGGTCCTTATTGCTCCCTCCGGAGACCTTATAGTTCGCAATTTCCACGAAACTTTACCTTTTGTTTGCTATCTCCGCGAAACTTTACCTTTTGTTCGCTATCTCTGCGAAACTTTACCTTTTGTTCACTATCTCCGCGAAACTTTACCTTTTGTTCGCTATCTCCGCGAAACTTTACCTTTTGTTCGCTATCTCCGCGAAACTTTATTGTCCTAATTTATCCCAGGAACTTACCAGCGCTGCCCCTGACTGCAGGAGTTCTGAGTCTTTTTTGGGTCCCCGTACGGGCCACCACTTGTCGCGTCCCCCTCGACCAGCAAGGATGACGCAACTCACAAAAGCTCTTCTCTAGCTGTTTATTCAGGTCCCTTGAAAACAGTCTTCCAAATGCCCGGGCAGACCCAACCCACAGGCTAAATACTATATGAACAGCCAATCAAGTAAAGCCACGTGGTGCTATCTTAGAGGCCCACGTATGCGGAAGCAAGCCAGATCAGCGGTCTTTGCCAAATACGGACTTGTTTACCACCGAGAGCTCTCACCGTCGGGCTGGTGGAAGGCGGAAACCGGCGCCATCTTTAAGGCGCGGCATGTCGCAGCTCTCTACATGATATTCCATCTCACACCTGCCAGAATGGCAAAGATCAAAAAACTCAAATGACAGCACATGCTGCGGAGGTTGTGGAGAAAGGGGAACACTCCTCCATTGCTGGTGGGAATGCAAACTTGTACAACCACTGTAGAAATCAGTCTGGTGATATCTTAAAAAACTTGGAATAGCTCTACCTCAAGACGCAGCCATATCACTCCTGGGCATATATCCAAAAGATTCCTCACCAAACTACAAGGACATCTCCTTAACTATGTTCATAGCAGCTTTATTTGTAATAATTAGAAACTGGAAACAACCCAGATGTCATTTAATCAAAGAATGGTCAAAAAAAAAACTCCAAATGACAAAACAAAAAACAAACAAACAAACAAAAACCTGTGGTACATTTAAACAATGAAATACTATCCAGCTATCAGAAACAAGGAAATTATGCAATGTGCAACCAAATGGATGGAACTAGAAAAGCTCATCCTGAGTGAGCTAACTCAGTCCGAAAAAGATACACATGACATGTATTTACTTGTAACTGGATTTTAGCCATATAGTACAGGATAACTATTCTACAATCAACAGACCCAAAGGAATGGGAAAATGTACTTTGGTACCTGTTAATGGGATACTCCATCCTAGTGGAACTGCCATATAAGCCCCCAGTGCAAGAGGAAGCTCTTAGCTTTCATGACTGATTAACTGAGGGGAGCTGATATGTTGGGGCACTCCACACTAGAGTAGGATAGGTGGGAGAGGAGTTAGAGGATGGGAGGGTGGGACCAGGAGGGGTGGAGGGAGGGTGCAGTGATGAAGACATAACTTGAATTAATAAATAAACATTATCCAGTCTTTCTGTGTTCAGCTATTTAAATATCTTGATAAGTTTGTAGTCAGAAGCTGAACATTGGATGGGAAAGTTCATGGCTTTACTGAAGTCCTGGCTGGAACAGTATGTGAATCTAGCCCATCTTAGGTAGCCATTTTGAAGCTGTTCTAGATATAGATTTTTTGAGGAAACAGCTATTGAGGTAGTATGTGAGTCTGGGTCATCTAGGCTATTTATCTTGTCTTCTTTGGTGTCTGGACTCTTTTCTTCAGAAATTTCAGTTGTCCAATAGTCTCTGAACTACTTAGATGGATGCTCTTAATCTCCTGGAAAGAAAAAGGAACAGAACCCTACCTTAGTCTTAACTCTGGCGTGCTACTTTCTTGGCAGGTAATATCTTTCCTAGAGCAAATTGAGTTTTTTTGACAATATAAAAATATTATCTTTCAATTGAGATTTTAAAAATTTTTCATATTTTGGAACTAAACACAAATTTAAGTGTATATATTTTGAGATCACAAAGGACAATTCACTTTCAATTTCAACATGCCTTTTACAAGTCACTTTTAAATTTAAATCATTGCAAATCCTATGTGCCTGCCTCTGTCTCTCAAGTGTTGGAATCAAAGGCATGTGCTTCTAATTGTTGGGATTAAAGGTGTGAATCACGACCACTGAATCTAAGTTTCTTTTCTCTATTTGGAGCTTGTTCTGTGTCAGGCTGGTCTTGAACGCAGAGATCTGTATGTTTCTGTCTCAATTGTGGAGGGATAAAGGTGTATGCCTCTCAAATGTTGGGACTAAAGGTGTGAATCACCACTACCCTGCTCATTGTAACTCTAGAATTCAGAAGACAACTAGCGCTATAGTGATCTGCCTGTCTCTGCTAGAATTGAAGGCATGGACTAACACCATCCTGTTCACATATTTTATCTTAGTTCCAAGTTACTTCAACTCTTACAGATTTATAAAACCAGTTTGATATGTAGTAACCCTGTTACTAACTTGCATAACCATTTTTCCGTTTGTATTTGGGCCCTCAAACAGGTTTCCTACATCCTACATCAGCAGGAAGCCATTTTAAGAGAGTGACATCCCATTCCCAGAAGGTGAGGTCATTTGATGGGTTATAGATGTTTGTTGTTACTTAGGGGGATTGGTTACAAGTTGTTAAATGGTCTTATTAGACAAAGTTTAAGAGGTTAGACCCAGGGATTTCTCTCTCTTTTTTTTTTTTGTTCCCCTATCCTTCTTTCTCTCCTATGTATAGGAGAAAAGACTTGAAAAGAAAAAAAAAACCAGGATATAGACATGATATAGGATAAAGACAAAGGGGTAGATTATTGAATCTGCTCTTATATCTTTGTATATTGATACAAAATTAAGGTTATTTTTGGTTACATTAGTATAGATCTATGCATATCGATACAAAATTAAGGTGAACTCTTATTAAGGTATTGTGCCTATTTAAAGCTTAAAAATACAATGTGAAGTTTTGGCTTTTTGATAGCACCTATCACAAACTGCTTAGGATAATTAAGAAATGCAAACCAACAGTCATTCAAACTTATCATTTCATTAGTTGCTAGTGCAGTGTATCACAGATATTTTCTAAGTTAATCATAAATCAAGTTGCTAAGAGACAAGCAACATTTGCTTATCCAAATGTACAGAGATAGATAGGTGTTATTCAAAAACCTCAAGAGAGCTGTAGAATATGTCATTCAATGATGTTCTCTTACTTAATATTTTTTTTCATATTGAGACATGTTAGCTCCTGAGAGCACCCCCATTCTATTCCAAGTAGATGATTAGCATCAAAGAATCGCCATTTGAAGATGGCTGCATTAGTGGTAAGCTTGCCACTGGGAAAGAGAAAGCCCTTGCTTCAACAGTAGACAGAATGCTGTCCAAAAAGTACAAAACTTGGAAACAGGTAAGTTGACAGCCTAGCTTTGCAAAGACAGGGTAGGCAAGTCCTTCATAATTCCTCCTTTACAATTAATGTTTGTCAGAGATACTGGGCCAAAAGTCTGGGAATAGATGTTCCAATGTTATAGAGAGAAATTGGGGACTGGCCAGGCAGCCAATTGTCTGATATTTCTTAGTTTTGGAAGCTAGTTGCTCTGCACTTCCAGTTTATTCAGATATATTTATCATTCTCAGGTCTCTGATGTGGTTGAAGACTAGATAGTTATAGTCTCACAGTTAAGTTTTAAGTTGTTTAGGAATTAAAAGGATGTTCTAGGTCTAGGAAGTTGTTTTTAAGTTGTCAATGCAAGTTAGGATGGAAATTGAGTTAGTTATAGAACTTTAAACTCATCAAGATATATAGATAATAGAATATTAATATCAGTTGCCAAATATGTATGGACTAGACATTGGAAAATTATGTTATACCTTATAATTTTCATAATTGTTGCCTAATTGTTCTTATTGTTTTGTATTGTATTTATTGTCATAAGAAAAAGAGCGTTTTATTGGACTAAAAGGGGAAGCATTTGGGAGAAGAAAAGATACACCTTAAATTAAAAAAAAAAAAGCAGATAGGAGGGTGAGGGAGGAGAGGGTAAGAGAGTGGGACCAGGAAATGGAGGAGTAAGGGGAATGTAATTGTGATGTAATTTGAAGAAATAAATAAATGTTGGGGAATAAAAGCAATAAAGCAAGAGAAGGAAGTTAATATGATACAAATAAGGATATAAGAAGTCAAACTGTCTCATTTTCAGATATTACTATATATTGGATATTCCAAACATTATATTAGAAAACTTCTAGAAGTGATAAACAAATTTAGCAATGTGGCAAGATACAGAATCAAGTTGCCTGAATCAATATTTTTTCTACAAAGCAACAAAAAATATCCAGCGAAGATCATGGACACACTGCCATTCACAATAGCAGGAGGGAAAACAAAATAAAAGCAATAAACCTAACAAAGGTACCTATACAATGAAAACTTTAAAACCATATAGAAAAACTTAGATAAAGACACTAGAAATGGAAAGATCACATTCTCATAAAGTAATAAAATAAATATTTTGAAAATGACTATTTTACCAAAAGCTATTTACAGAGTTAACACAATCACAATCCAAATCCCCATCTAATTCTTCATGGAAATACGAAAATAATATCCCCAACTTCATATGGAACCACAAAGTACCTCTAATGCCCAAACAATCCTGAATAAAAATAACAAAAGAATTATTGTTTCAGATCTTGAGATATATTACTGAGCCATAGTCATAAAAACAATATGGTACTGGCAAAAAACCCCACAGTTATATAGACCTTAATATGAGTACAAGTAAATTTTAACTTGACAAAGATAATAAAAACATAAGCTGGAGAACAAAATTTTCAGCAAATGATGCTGCAAAATTGGATGTCCATATTCAAAAGAAAGTAATCAGAACCATATCTATCATCTTGCAGAAAAGCTAACTCAAGATGGATAAAAAACCCCATGAAACCTGAAATATTGAATGTGTTAAAAGAAAACAGAGGAAGTACCCTGCATTACATATATATATATATATATATAAAGGCTTTTTGAATAAGACTCAATTTGCCTCAGAATTAAGGCCAACAATTGATAAGTGAGATTTCATAAAACCAGAAAACTTCTGCACACCTAATTGAACAGTCAACTGGTTGAAAAGAATGTCCACAGAATGAGACAGAATCATTGTCATCTATACGTCTGACAGAGGATTAATATAAAAAAATCCATAAAGAACTGAAAAAAAAAACCAGAGCTTTTAAAAAATCAACCTTTAAAAATGGGCTTGATACCTGAACAGAGAGTTCTCAACTGAAGAAAAATAATAGCTAAGAAATATCTTTAAAATGCTCATTGATTCAAAATATTAGAGAAATGCTAATCAAATCAACTTTGAAATTTCATCTTATCCCAGTGAGAACAATACAGATCAACAAAAACTAATAAGAAATACTAGATAGGGTTGGTGAGATTGCAAAATAGTGCAGCCACTATGGAATTCGGTGTGGAGAACTCTCAAAAAGCCAAAAATAAATCTCCCTTATGAACCAGCTATACTACTTCTTAGCATATGTCCAATGAACTTGACATCAGATTCTACACCATTCATGTATTGCTGTTATTCTACTCACAATAGCTAGGAAATGGAAAATATCTAAATGTCTTTCAACTGAAGAGTAAGTAATGATATATGATATAAATACACTGTTGAATACTATATAGCTGTAAAGAAAAAAATCATGAAGTTTGCAGTTAAATGGATGGAACTAGAAAACATCATATTGAGGTGAGTGAGGTAACCCAGATCAAGAATGACAAACGTGGGCTGTTATCTTTCATTAAAGGTGTCTAGCTCCAAATCTTTAGATGTGAGTATGTATCTTGGAATAACTATAGAGACAAGGAAAGTGTAAACAGGTTATTTATGGGGTAGAAGGGTGGTGAAGCTATAGAAAGGGCAATAGCAGATACAAGTGATGTGATTGGGGACAAAAAAATGGAGACTCTAATTTGGGAGTGTACGGGGAGATAAACACAGAAGATAAGTGTATGAGGGTAAAATAACAGTAAGGATCTCTGAAAAATTCATGAGATCCATACTATTAACTATATACCTAAAAATCATGCAATATACATAAGTCCTGTGTAAAAAATATGAATATATAGTTTAAATGACATTTTCTTATCTTTGCTAACAGTGCTCCCTTCAAGAGCAAAAGACCACCTAATAGGCTATTATTATTGCCCTTGGTTAAGCTCAGAAGTAGGAGGTAACCCTATTGCTGAAGATACCATGCACTTCAAAGACAGGGTCCAGAGGCCCCTGACCAGGAATTGACCTGAATGCCTTCTCCCAGAGGACAAGCTTTCATGCTATCAAAAACCACCATGAAAGTTTCCAAAGGAGAAAAGTAAACAACAGTCCTACTTATCTATGAGGTCATGAACCACAATGACCAGCACAGCACAATAATACTAAGAGTGGTACTTAGTGGTAAGCAACAATCCTCTTATTTGACGTAAGACCTGCTCAACAAGAGGGAAACATTTCTGGTACAGTAAACCTGTCTAAGTACCTTTGGCTAATGGAGTCATGAACTTTGAAGTAGAACTTAAATCCACCAGTTTACTAAAACCAGCACAATCCCCAGCTAAACTGTACATAATTTTCTTTATATACACATATAAATAAAAATTTTACCCATCAAAAAAGAAACATCTCTTTGCGACAGAAAGAGACCACTACAGAAAACAACAGCTAATCAAAATGCAGAGTTGTTGAGTTCAGTTTCAATAGATACATCTAAATGCCAACTCCTAAATCTAAGACTTGGGGATAACTGTGGAAGAACGGGAATAAATATTGTAAGAGCCAGAGGATAAGGGAGTTTTCCTTGAGACAATGTCTCTTTAACAATTTTAGAAGTTACACCTACAAATCTCCCCAACATGATTTCCTAAATATGAGATAATCAATGACAGTCAAAATAGATAGGCCAAAGTGGACCAGGCTTAACCCAGGAGGCCTCAACCACATACAAAGAACTGTGACCATCTAAGGAAGAACACAGCAATTAATTATCTAACTCAAATATTCTTTTCTGAAAATGTCAATAAAAATAATATTATGCAGAGTGAGCAGGTTATACTTAGCAATACATGTATATATACATATATACACAACAAATAATGTAAAAAGATGATGAACTTGAAAGTGAACAAGGAGGGCCATATGAGAGGTTTCAGAAGGAGGAAAAGAAAGGGGAAATGATGTAATATTCCTGACACCTTAAGTGCACCTGATATCAGTCATATCATTTTATATTCATATGCATCCACAGAAATAAGTAGTATGTTTTAAAAAGAGAAATGATAATGTTCCTTAAGCCTATGAAATGATATATAATAGCCATACCTTTGCTTTTAAAAGAGTTTATTAAGCATACAGAAAGCTAAAGTAAAAGTATAAATAGCAAGTGATAGAATAGAAAGATGATAGATAGATAAATAGATAGATAGATGACAGATAGATAACAAAACATCATTAAATCAGGAGTCTAAAAGAGCTAACAGCAAGTATATTCAAATCAAAGTCAGTCTAGAAAATAACCTTTGGATGCTATCTTTGAATTATCTTAAGATAGCCATGAAAACTTATTAATATTCTGCTAATATTACAATACTTCACTGAAGTTACAATATTTTCTAGCAAATTAAGATATGGACTGAATAATAGGAACAAAATGATACACAACACCATTTTGGCAAAATTTGAAAATTCAAAAGTGGTAATATTTCTAAAGTAGTAGCTATGTTGAAAGCAGTAAATGCCACCAAATGTATTTATTTTCCTGTAAAGTGCTCTAATGAGAATGGCAGTAAACGAGGGCAAAAGTTGTTGAGTCCTTCTATAGATTTTCTACTTGTATCCTTTAGAAATGTCAATAAACTCTTAAAAAGAAGATTTGGTAGTTGGTACCATTGTTACTTGGTGTTTGTCTTCTCCTACAAAGACTTACAATTAAAGATTGAGACCCCTGACATCACCTACTGTAGTGATTCATGCTGAAAAGAACTGAGCATAAACTTTGCCCCAAATCCTCCAGTTTGAATGACTTTGTCATCTACAAGCAGGTCCAAAGCACCCAAGGAATGCAGGAAAAATTTGTCACATTTATTTGCTTTTTAAAATCCTAGCCTACAACTGAATATATTTATTGAAAATGGTTTGCTTCTTTACCATCCTATGTTTCCCTAGCATATTGTTAATAGAACTGTACAGTCTGAAAATTGGTATCTTATTTGCGCCACTCAGAAGTCAGAAAATTATTTGTAGCCCTAATTTAGCATTTGTAAAACTATTGCTTTTAGAGGCACTGATTGCATGCTGAAACTAAATAACACATAAAATGGGAGGCAAACTTTTTAGAAAATTAAACTTCATATGATTTGTTTTAATAGCTTTTGTTTCTTTGGTTTTTTATGTTTATTTATTACTTCAATTTACATCTCCATCACAGTACCCTCCTTCCACCCCTCCCAGGTCCACCCTCCTACCCTCTCCCCCTTCTCCCACCTATTCTACTCACTCAGTGTGGTATTTCCTGGACATCAACCCCCTTCAGTTCAGCAGCCATATGACAGCTATGAGCTTCCTCTTGCCTACATGGGAGCTTCTATGACAGTTCCACTAGGGAAAAGTGTCCCACTAACAAGTAAAGTATATATTCCTGTTCCTTTCAGTCTGTTGGTTGTAGGATAGTTATCCTGTACTATATAGTACATAACACAATATTTTAGCCACTTATAACTGCTAAAATCCAGTTAATAGTGAATAGATGACATGCATCTTTCTGGGTCTAGGTTAAATTACCCAGGAGTAGCCTTTCTAGTTCCAACCATTTGGCAGCAAATTGCATGATTTTCTTTTTTCTGATAGCTGAGTAGTATTCCATTGTGTAAATGTACCATAGCTTTTTTATCCACTTGTAGGTTGAGGAACATCTGGGTTGTTTTCAGTTTCTAGTTATTACAAATAAAGCTGCTACAAACACAGTTGAGGACATGTCCTTGTGGTTTGGTGAGGAATCTTTTGGATGTATACCCAAGAGTGGTATGGCTGGATCTTGAGGTAGAGCTATTCCAAATTTTCTAAGATATCCCCAGACTGATTTCCACAGAGGTTGTACAAGTTTGCACTCCCACCAGCAATGGAAGAGAGTTCCCCTTTCTCCACAACCTCACCAGTATGTGTTGTCATTTGAGCTTTTGATCTTAGCCATTCTGACAGGTGTGAGATGGAATCTCAGAGTCGTCTTGAGTTGCAATTCTCTAATGATTAAGGACGCTGAGCATTTTTTGTGAATTCTCCGTTTTGCTCTGTTCCCCATTTTTTTGATTGCATTATTTGGTTTCTTGGTGTTTAATTTTTTGAATTCTTTATTAATTTTAGATATTAGCCCTCTGTCAGATGTGGGGTTGGTAAACATCTTTTACCAATGTGTAGGTTGCCATTTTGTTCTAATGACAGTGTCCTTTGCCTTACAGAAGCTTTTCAGTTTCAAGAGATCACATTTTTTGATCATTGGTCTGAGAGCCTAAGCTATTGGTGTTCTGTTCAGGAACTTATCACCTGTGCCAATGAGTTTGAGGCTTTTCCTCACTTTCTCTTCTATTAGATTAATGTGTTGGGCTTTATGTTAAGGTCTTCGATCCACTTGGACTTAAGTTTTGTTCAAGATGAGAAATATGGGTGTATTTGCATTCTTTTACATGTTAATATCCAGTTAGACCAATACTATTTTTTGAAGATGCTGTCCTTTTTCCATTGTATGGTTTTGGCTTCTTTGTCAAAAATTAAATGACTGTAGGTATGTGAGTTTATTTCTGGGTCTTCAATTCTATTCCATTGATCAACTGCTCTGTTCTATACCAATACCATGCTCTTTTTATTACTATTGCTCTATAGTATAGCTTGAAATCTTAATAGCATCTATCTTCTATCTATGTTTGAGCAGGCAAACTGTATAGTTGTAACTATTTAACAACTTGTAACCAATGCCCCTAAATGACAACATCTATGACCAAATAATCATACACCCCACTTTTTGGGAATGGGGCAGCACTCTCTCCAAATTGCTTCCTGCTGAATTAGGATGTAGAACACCTGTTTGGGGCCCAAAGGAAATGGAAAAATTATTAAGCAAGTTAACAGTAACATTTGTTGTTCAGTCTCTATGTGCTCAGCAATTGGAATGTCCTGAGCTGTTTGTGGTCCTAAGCTGAACTTTGAGCGGGAAAGTTCAGGGCTTTACTGAAGGCTGGGCTGGAACAGTCTGCAAGGCTCTATCATCTGGGAAAAGATCTTTACCAACCCCACATCTGACAGAGTGCTAATATCCATAATTTACAAAGAACTCAAAAAATTAAATTTCAAGAAACCAAATAATCCAATCAAAAAATGGGAAACAGAGCTAAACCGAGAATTCACAAAGGAGGAATCCCTAATAATTAAGAGACACTTGAAGAAATGCTCAGCATCCTTAATCATCAGAGAAATGCAATTCAAGATGACTCTGAGATTCCATCTCACACCTGTCAGAATGGCTAAGATAAAAAACTCAAATGACAGCACATGCTGGTGAGGTTGTGGAGAAAGGGTAACACTCCTCCATTGCTGGTGGGAGCACAAACTTGTACAACCACTATGGAAATCAGTCTGGAGATATCTTAGAAAACTTGGAATGGCCCTACCTCAAGAACCAGCCATATCGCTTCTGGGTATCCACTCAAACGGTTCCTCACCAAACCACAAGGACATATCTTCCTCTATGTTCACAGCAGCCTTATTTGTAATAGCTAGAAACTGGAAACAACCCAGATGTCCCTCAACCGATGAATGGCTAATAAAAAATGTGGTACATTTACACAATAGAATACTACTCAGTTATCAGAAATAAGGAAATCATGCAATTTGCAGCCAAATGGATGTAACTAGAGAAGTTCATCCTGAGTGAGCTAACCCAGACTCAGAAAGATGCTCATGGCATCTACTCACTTATAATCAGATTTTAGCCATATAGTACAGGATAACTAACCTACAACCAATGTACAAAAGGCAATATGAACATAGACTTTGTTACCTATCAAGGGGACAATTTGCCCCAGGGGTGCTACCATGTAGGCCCCCAGTGCATGAGGAAGCTCTAAGCCCTCCTATGACTGTTGAACTGAGAGGGGTTGGTATGTAGGGACACTCCACATCGGAGCAGTGGGATGGGTGGGAAAGGAAGGAGAGGGTGGAAGGTTGAAACTGGGAGGGGTGGAAAGAGGGCACTATGATGGAAATGTAGCTTGATGTAATAAATAAACAATATAATAATAAAAAAGGATAGAGGAAGGAGGTATTTTTTTCAGGTCTTTCTGATAAGGGCCCAACATTACAGTAAGTACAACGCCTAAATTCCAAAGAATAATAGACAAGGCATTACTACTACAGCATGAAATAACACAACTGGGCCCAAACTTAAACTTTTCTTGTTTTGTTTTTTCTTTTTGTTTGATTTTGTTTGAATGCTTTTATTTCCCTATTAGAGGGAAAAAGAAAGGATATTTTATTGCTTGGCATTACTAAA
This sequence comes from Lophiomys imhausi, assembly GCA_907164525.1. NCBI lineage: Eukaryota > Metazoa > Chordata > Mammalia > Rodentia > Muridae > Lophiomys > Lophiomys imhausi. Next base: position 355,644 of record CAJQZJ010000407.1, read on the forward strand.
TCATAGAATAAAAAGTTCTGGAGAGAACGGGCATACAAGGACCATACCTAGAAATAATAAAGGCAATATACAGCAAGCCAGTAGCCAACATCAAATTAAATGGAGAGAAGCTTGAAGCATTTCCTCTAAACTCAGGGACAAGACAAGGATGTCCACTTTCACCATATCTCTTCAATATAGTACTTGAAGTCCTTGCTAGAGCAATAAGACAACTAAAGGAGATCAAAGGGATAAAAATTGGAAATGAAGAAGTCAAATTATCCCTATTCGCAGATGATATGTTAGTATACATAAGCGACCCCAAAAACTCCACCAAAGAACTCCTACAGCTGATAAACAACTTCAGCAAGGTGGCTGGATACAAAATTAACTAAAAAATATCAGAAGCCCTTCTTTATACAACAAACAAATATACCGAGAAAGAAATAAGGGAAACAACCCCTTTCACAATAGCCACAAACAACATAAAATACCTGGGGGTAACTCTAACCAAGCATGTAAAGGACCTATATAACAAGAATTTCAAGCCCCTGAAGAAAGAAATGGAAGAGGCCTTTAGAAGATGGAAAGATCTCCCATGCTCATGGATAGGTAAGATCAACATAATAAAAATGGCTATCCTACCAAAAGCAATATATAGATTTAATGCAATTCCTATCAAAATACCAACACAATTCTTTATAAACCTGGAAAAAGCTATTCTCAACTTCATATGGAACAACAAAAAGCCCAGAATAGCTAAATCAATCCTGTACAATGAAAAAACATCTGGAGGTATCACCATCCCAGATTTCAAGCTGTACTACAGAGCAACAGTAATAAAAACAGCATGGTACTGGTATAGAAACAGACCAGTGGATCAATGGAATCGAATTGAAGACCCAAACATGGACCCACACACCTATGGCCAACTAATCTTTGACAAAGAAGCCAAAACCACACAATGGAAGAAGGACAGCATCTTCAACAAATGGTGCTGGTCCAACTGGATATCCACTTGCAAAAGAATGAAATTAGACCCATACCTATCACCTTGTACAAAACTTAATTCCAAGTGGATCAAAGACCTTAACATAAAGCCGGCCAGACTAAATATACTAGTAGAAAAAATAGGAGAAACCCTCGAACTCATTGGCACAGGTGACAACTTCCTGAACAGAACACCAACAGCTCAGGAGCTGAGATCAACAATCAATAAATGGGACCTCATGAAACTGAAAAGCTTCTGTAAGGCAAAGGACACTGTCATTCGAACAAAACGGCAACCAACAGACTGGGAGAAAATCTTCACCAACCCCACATCTGATAGAGGGCTATTATCTAAAATCTACAAAGAACTCAAGAAACTAAAAGCCAAGAAACCAAATAATCCAATCAAAAAATGGGAGATGGAGCTAAATAGAGAATTCACAAAGGAGGAATCCCTAAGGGCTGAGAGACACCTGAAGAAATGTTCAACATCCTTAATCATCAGAGAAATGCAACTCAAGACGACCCTGAGATTCCACCTAACACCTGTTAGAATGGCTAAGATAAAGAGCTCAAATGATAGCGCATGCTGGCGAGGGTGTGGAGAAAGGGGAACCCTACTCCATTGCTGGTGGGAGTGCAGGCTTGTGCAACCACTATGGAGGTCTGTCTGGCGATATCTTAGAAATCTAGGAATAACCTTGCCTCAGGACCCAGCCATACCACTTCTGGGTATACACCCAAAGGACCTCTCACGGAGACATAGGGAAGTCTCCTCATCTATGTTCATAGCAGCCTTATTTGTAATAGCTAGAAATTGGAAACAACCCAGATGTCCCTCAACTGAAGAATGGATTAAAAAATTGTGGTACATCTATACAATGGAATATTACTCAGCTATAAGAAACAATGAAATCATGCAATTTGCAACCAAATGGATGGATCTAGAGAAGCTCATCCTGAGTGAGCTAACCCAGTCTCAGAAGGATGCACATGGCATCTATTCACTTATAGTAGGATTTTAGCTATATCGTACAGGGTATCTGTACTACAACCAACACACCAAAAGGAACATGGACATAAATTTTTTTTTTTATCTTTTCCTTTTTCCTTCTTTTTTTCTTTTTTCTTTTTCCTTTTCCCTTCTCTTTTTCCTCTCTTTTTTTGTTGATATTCTTTGTTTTTGTGGGTTTGTGTGTTTGTTGGTCTTTTTTTTAGTATTCCCCCAGTAGCAAGGAGACACCTTTCACTGGCAGTACTGCCTCGTAGGCCCCCGGTGAATGAAGAGGCTCTTGGCCCTCGTATGACTCCTGATCTATGGTGAGAGACTGTTAGGCAGGGACACTCCACCCCAGAGGAACAAGACGGAAGGGTCAGGGGGTAGAGCATGGGAGGGTGGGGCTGGGAAGCGGAAAAAGAGGACAATATGATAAGGATGTAACCTGAAGCAACAAACAAATAAATTTATTAACAAAAAAAGGGGGGGGGCAGGTGGCAGGGCTGAAACACTGTGAATGGAATAGAGGATACAGCAGTTCAGCCTGGTTTTGGAGATCTCCAGGTGTCGAGAAGACGTGGAGCTAAGGTAAAATACAAGAGAATTGTGGTGTTGGCCCATGCCTTTGACTTCAGCGGAGACGGGGGAGCACCGTAGAGTTGGTGGTCTTATGTATTCTGGAGTCATACGGAGCGGGGTGGTGAGGGTGCATACTCTTGGTCCCACCATTCAAGAAGAGTACACCCTTGGTCCCAGCTCCCAGCACACTGGAGACAGAAACGGGCAGATCCCGGAGCTCAGGGTCAGCCTGATGCAGGGCAAACTCTAAATAGAGAAAGACTTCAATCCAGGAGTGGTGGAACACATCTTTGATCCATTCAGATGGGAAACACAGGTCTCTGATCCCAATAATTAGAGTTCAGAGACACACACATGGGATTTGGAGGGACCTAGGTTTGGAGGCTACTTACAAAAGGCCTTCTCGATGCAGGCAGATTGTCCTTTGGGATCTCAAAATATATACACTGGAGCTGGTTTAGCTCCAAGGTGACAGAATGATTTCTTCTTTAACCCGGATTGAAAGATAACGCTTTGTATGTTGTCAGAAGGCCAAATTTGCTTCAGGAGAAGTACTACCTAGCCCCCCCCCCAAAAAAAAAAGAGGGCAATTGTCCCAGGGTTGGGATTGGGGCAGGGCTCTGTTCTTATCTTTCCAGGAGAACCGAAGCGTCCATTAGGGGAGCCCGGGGACGGCTGGACAGCGGAATCCTCAGCAGAGAGCAGAATCAGGCACCAAGGAGGACGAGTGACCCAGTTGATTCTGCCTGGCAGACTTCCTCAATAGCTGTCTCCATCGGGGGCCTGCAACCACCACAGCAATCCAATGTCACTGGGACTGCTCAGCTCTACACAATGCCCCGAAAGGAACCTCAGTGAAACCTGCAAGATCAGCTTCTGCCTACAAACCCCTTAGGTCATCTAAACAGCTGAGAACAGAAGGACTGAACATAAAAGGAGTGTACTAACATTTTTAACCATTTTTTCCATTTGGGTTCGGGCCCCAAACAGGTCTACTACGACCCAAATCAGCAGGAAGTCACTTTAAGAGAGCGACGTCCCATGCTCAGTGGATGGGGAAGGTGTTTCTCCGCCCTTCTTTTTGGTTATTTGAAGGATATTTAAGGGAAGAGATTACAAGCTGATAAATGGTCCTGTTTAATGGGTTTTGGAGGTTAGCCCCAGGGACTTCCTACTTTTCCTTTTCTGTATCCTTCTTCCTCTCCTATGTAGGAGTGCATAGGCTTGAGAAAAATGAGATATAGACATAGCACAGGAAGGTCCAAGAAGAAGGGGCAGATTATTGAATATGCCCTTATACCTTTGTATATTGATACAAAATTAGTAGTTTATTAGGCTAAAGTGGTATTGACCATTGTTTATTGTGCAAAAATAAGATTGTATTGGATTACATCGGTATTGATCTTTGTATATTGATACAAAATTAAGATTACAGTTGGCCACAATGGTATTGACCCTTGTATATGGACGTAACATTAAGATTGTATTGGGCTACATAGGCATTGATCTTTGTATATTGATACATAATTAAGAGTATATTTAACCACAATTGAATAGATCTTTGTATATTGATACAAAATTAAAGGTAACGCTTCCTAATGGTATCATACCCAGAGATACTTAAAAATAAAATGTGAAGCTCTGGCCTCTTGATACCAACCGTCTAAAACGGTCTAGGATAGTTAAGTAAAACAAACTCCTAGTCATGCAAACATGTCACTTTGTTAGCTACTATGACAGTCTATCACAGATATTCCCTAAACTACCCAGTAATCAAGTTGCTAAGAGACAAGCAACATTTGCTCATCTAAATACAAGAGATGGATAGGGCATCTTCAAACACCCCAAGAGATCTGCAGAATATGGCATTCAAAGATGTTATCTTAAATTAAGATTTTCTTTTCTTCTTTTTTCGATATCGAGACATATCAGCGCCTAACAGCACCCCCTATTCTACTCCCAGTAGAAGATAAGCATTGAAGAACCTCCACTGTAAGATGGCTGAATTAGTGGCAAGCCTATCTCTTGGCATGAAAAAACCCCTTGCACCAACTGCAGACAGACTGCTGTCCAAAAAGGACAAAACTTGGTAGCAGGGAAGTCGACAGCCTAACTCTGCCAAGACAGGGTAGGTAAGTCCTTCATAATCCCTGCTCTACAACAAATGTCTGTCAGAGAAACAGGACCCAAAGGCTGAAGACTGATGCAGGAATGTATGGAGAGAAAATGGGAACTGTCCAGGCAGTCATTGGTATGTCCTTTCTTAGTTTTGGAAGCTGCAGGCCCTGCACTTCCTATATAAGCAGATATAGTTATCCCTCTCAGGTCTCTGAGGTGGTTGAAGAATAGACAGCTAGTCTCACAGTTAAATTTTGAGTTGTTTAGGAATCAAGAGGGTGTTATAGATCTAAGAAGATACTCTTAAAAGTGTGTTGCAAGTTAATATGAATGTTGAGTCAGATATAGACCTTTAAACTCATGGAGATTGTTAGATAGTAGAATGTTAAAGTCAGGGGCCAAATATGTATAAACTGGACATTGGGAAGGTATACTGGGCCATTTAACTCTCATAAATGTGGCATATTTATTTCTGTTGTTTTGTATAATACTTACTGTTATAAAAGAAGGATCCATCTGTTGGACTGAAAGGGGAAACTTCTGGGGGGAAGAGGGTGGAAGGGTGGGATAGGGAGGGGTTTGTGACTGAGATGTAACTTGAAGAAAAACAAATAAAGTATTTATAAAAAAAAAAGAAAAAGAAAAAAAAATCTTAATATCCATTCAAGAGGGCTAAAATAGGATTGGTTAGGTGTTCTTAGGTATTAAGTGTTTTAAGTATTAGGTTATAGGTTATAGGTATTAATAGGTTATAGGTGTTTTATAGGGTTTATTAAGTATTAATAAATATAAGTGTTTTAAATAAAAATTTTCCTTTACAGAGTGTCACATGGCCCAACCCTTCCCTGATAAGAAACATGCCCAGCAAACACCTGGATATTTCTGAAAGTACTTCCCCATGCTAATGAGGTCTGTTGGTGCCTTGGCTTTCAGCTGATGACATTGGTCTATGCTTCTAGCCTACCTGGAGTTCTTCCCCCACCCCCACTGCCCATGGGATAATTAGGTAATATATTTCCTTTTTTATGGTAGGACCATACCCAGAAAACCAAGCACATTAACCTCCAAAACCCCTCCCACTGCCCAAAGGTTTGTATTGCCCCTGATGATGAAATAAATTATTTTTCTCCATTCCTCCACTACAAAAAAAAAAAAAAACTAAATCATAGAATATTTTTAAAGATTTTAAGTAAATTCAGGATGTCACTACAGTTCAAATTTCATTTTTTGTTTTTTTGTTTTTTATAAATTATAGAGTTACAGTGATTAGGAATTGAGGTGAAATATTTGAATAGGGCAGTGATGGTATAAATATTTAAACCCAGCACACAGAAGACAGAGACAGGTGAATCACTATGAATTCTAGATCAGCCTGTTTACGCAATGATGTGTGGTGGGGTTGGGGGACAACTTCCTGCTGATAAGATAAAGCTGCTTACAAAGACAGTCTAGGATTCAAAATGAGATATTTTTTTCCTTAAACTTCCTATGTAAGTTTTTTCCTTGAAAATGGGTAATAACGTCCTTATATGAGGAGAAATCAGATGACACTGCTCTGAAAAGCCAGTCAATCTCCTTAGGAAATGGGGCTCCCCCACAGCGAACTGGTGTCAAAAGACATTTTGGCCTAAAAAAAGGTATAGTCTATTAGTCAAATAAGGACCCAGAGTTAGGCTAAGAGAGAAACATGCAAGGTGCATGCCTCCCACAGCCTAGAGTTATTGAGAGCTAAAATGAGATAGGGTATCACACTTCTCTGAACAGTCAGCCAGTCTCCTTAAATACTGGGGCTCTTATGGGAAAATTTTAGCCGCTCAGCATAGTACAAAACACAGTCCTGAGACCCAAACCTCTAACAAGTACAATGTATTAAGAAAGTGCTTGAGCACTAAGATGGAAAGGAGTTCAAATAAAGTTGAATACAGGAAAAAAAATGTTAAATCAAAAGAGAAAACAGGAAGGATAAATAAATCCACATAGATAGTAAATAGCCAAGGAAAGGAGAAAGAGACAACATAACATGTGCCTATAATCCCATCACTTGAGTAACAGAGCCAATGTCAAAGCTACACAGAGTAATCCTGTCTCGATAAAGATAATAAATTAAATAAATAAATAAATAAATAAATCCACATAGAAAGTAATCTGCAAAGAAGGGAGAGAGGCATAAAAATAGATATAAATGTTTCAAAGGTACATAGATACTAAAAATAAACACATGTCTTTCATTCCAATACTTTGGAGAAAAAGACAAAGACAAAGACAGATAGATTCCATGTGAGTTCAATGCCAGTCTGATCTACATAGCAAGTTCAAGACATCCCGACCTACACAGAGTAAACCTGTCTCAATAAGGATAAAGGAATTCAACAATTTTTTAGACATTATAGCATGGAAAGTGTTCCAGACATAACTTACATTCCTATAGGTCAAACAATTATAGACAGATAGAATTCAACAATTTTTTAGACATCATAGCATGGAAAGTGTTCCAGACATAACTTACATTCCTACAGGTCAAACAATTATAGACAGATAGATACTGATTGTGTGCTATATAATGTGTACAATTAGAGAGGTGGTCCCTCCATTGAGGACACACAGACACACACACATGTATATGTATGTGTGTATATATATGTGTGTATACATATATATATGTACGTATATGTATATGATAATGTCAGAATGGAAGAAAGGAGATCTACTGTAGTGGGAAGGAGATTTTACATTGTTCCAGTGGGAAAAGAAGAAACTATGTCTTCCATCCATATTGTTGAGTATCAGATTTCATAGACGGAGATCTACTGAAGATAATTGGCTGCAGACAGACAAAAAGGACAAGTGATGTATATGCTGGTACTTCTTAAGGTAGCAACTCTAAAAGTGACTGGGATACGCAAGCATTTCTGGCCAGGTCTTCAGCTATGCATGGCCAATGAATCCTTGGCTACAAAAGTCCTCAGGACTTATCAAGTTATTCTCTTAAATGGCATGAATGGAGATTTATATTGCAGTTTTGGTTACAATCCAAACTAGCTTATAAGAAATATTTCTTTCACTTGCTCAAAGAAATAGCGATATATATATATATATATATATATATATATATAACATCTTTTAGTGATCTATGCATCTTTCACATTTCATACATTTATAATTACAGGACTGTATATTACTTGTGAGAGTTTATATGTTTACAGAACAAAAGTACCAGAGACCAATGGAATGGAGACAGCCTTGATAAGATTAATCCTCCATGATCCTGAGATGCTGAGATATATTTACTCCACCACCCTGTTTATCTAACCATAGTTGACCTCAATTCAGCCAGCCTTACAGACTGATCCAGTAAGGACTTCACTTAATCCCAAACTTGCTCAGCACCCAGAGACTCGACAACAAATGATGTCCTATTCACTTACATTGGAGTGGGTAAGTTTTGGCCATTTTACTGGGTATTGAATGCTTGTCATTATAAAGAGGTTGAGAAGGTAAGGGAGAGGATAAAGAAATATTATATAGGAATAATAAGATAAGATAGATTGTTGAATCTATTCTTCAACTCAGAGCTCTTGCTGATATCAAAGAAGTTTATTTTTGTTTATATTGATACAGATCATTGTATATTGACACAAAAATTAAAGACTGTTTTTACAATATAGTGTACATTTTAACAATTGTATAAGGCATTAGACTTTTGCAACTCACTTAAAGCTGTAATATTTACTCCCAATCTTTTAAAAACTGCTTTTACAAACTGTTTAGGATAGTTATAAATAAAAGTTAATCCTAGTTCAATTAACCTCATGGTCATATTCAGATACCAGTCTGGTTTATTACATAAATATACATCATAGGTTAAACAGATAGTAAATGGTTAAAAATAAGCAACATTTGCCTATTCACATGTGCTATAAGTAGATAGATAGATAGATAGATAGATAGATAGATAGATAGATAGATAGATAGATACATAGATACATAGATACATAGATACATAGATACATAGATAGATGTCCTCAAAAAATTCAGAAGCCTACAGAACATGACATTTAAGGACGTTTGTATTATTTTAAGAATCCTTTGACTTAAGACATTTCAGCTCCTAACAGCTCCCGTTCAACTTGGAAGAAGGTGATGAGTATCAAAAGGTCTCCAACAGGAGTTAGCTTCTACTAGGTCAGAATATTCCTGCTCTCTAAGCAGACAATATGCTGGCCAAAAATGGACAAGACATGGATGCAGGTAAGTCATTGGCCTAGCAGTGCAAAGACAGGGTGGCAAGTCCTTCATATATTCTGCTTCACAGTTAAATCTTTGAGATTTATGGGGCTAGAAGGCTGAAGAAAATGGTCCAGCATTATAAAAGGGTATTTCGGGCCATCCAAGAAGTCTGCTGTCTGTCAATTCTATAGTTTTGGAAGCTGCTTGCCTGCACTTTTTATCTACACAGATATAATTTTATCTTTTTTAAGTCTCTGATGGGGTTGAAGACTAAATAGTCATAATCTTACAATTAATCTTAAGTTGTTTAGGATTTAAGAAGATGTTTTTAGATCGGGAAGATGTTTTTAGGTTAATAAATATGAGATATGATAGAAAATGATTTAGGTTCAGAACTTTAGACACACCAAGATGATGTTTTCTTCAAGATTGCCTGATAAAAATGGGCTAAACATTATGCATGTAACATATATATGGTTTTCCTAATTGTTTCATAATTGTTATTATTGTATATAGTTTATTGCCATGAGAAAAGGAAACTTTTATTGGACAAAAAGGGAGAAGCATTGGAGTACACTGTGTGAAGTTGTATCTCTGTCCTTCCTCACCTATCTAAAGCATTCTCTGATTGGCTTTAATAAAAATCTGATGGCCAGTAAGCTGGACAAAGATAGAAGTGGCAGGCAGGATTTCAGGGGAGAAGGAAAGGGATTTGGGGAAGAGGAAAGAGGAAAGTCTTTTTTACCAGGAGACAGGACAGGAAAGAGATGTGACTGTGGCTTGCTGTATCCTCCACGGGGCTAGTGATGGGTTAACTTAGATGAACTAGTTGGGAGTCTCCCCAGATAAGGCCAAGCATTGAAATATTAAAATATCTTGGTGTCTTTATTTTTATGACCTAAGGGCCACCCTGTGTCTAAGACCTTTTTACAAGGAGACATAACCTACCAGTCTCCCACAACAGAGTTATACAATTATACTAGCACCATTTCCTGAGAAATGTATTAATTTCCCAATGACTTGTCCTTAGCGAATTTGTCAAAAACAAATAGACCATAGTCTAAGTATTTATTTCTGGACTCTTATTTTGATTGCACTGACATATCACCCTGCTCTATGTCAGTACCATGTGTTTTTAGTATTTTGTTTTTTTAGTTTAGTTTCTGAAAATTCAATGTGTGTCTTTATATAGACATATATATATTCCATTTTGATATATTTAATATGAAATATATATTATCATTAAAGGTGTTTGCACTTCCATGTAAATTTATGGATCAGATTTTCAGTTCCTACAAAAAATGTATCTGAGATTCTTAAAGGGATGATATTGAATTTATAGATGAATTTAGGAAGCACTTAATCTGAACAGACTTACTGCGCTCTGATTAATGAACATCTGGAATATTTATTATTTCTACAATGTTTTTTTTACCAGTGTACAAGTTATACAGTCTTCTCAAATGTCTTCTGAATTTTCTTCTTTTTGTACTATTATAAATGATTTTTATCAAATTTTATTTTGGATGTACACATTATTCACATATACAAATATGGTAAACTTTATTTGTATCCTTAAAAACTGACTGTACTGGTCCATTAGATCTAGGAGCTTCTTGATAAATCATTTAGTATACTCTCTACAAAAGACTATCATCCACTTTATTTGATAATTTCTTCTTCTCTAATATGTTACATCCTGACTGCAGTTTTTGCTCTCCTCCTTCCACTCTCTTGTCCCCTCCCACAGATCCACTACTCCTCCTTTTCCCTTCTAAAGAGAGTACCCCTCCCAGGGTTATAAGACTAGGCACATATCTTTATATCAAGACTGAATGAGACAACCTAGTAGGAGGAAAAAGGCCCCCAAATCAGGTGATAGTATCAGAGATAGCCCCCACTGCCACTGTTAAGAGTCCTACAATAACACCAAACTATACAACCAAAACATATGTACAGAGGACTTAGCTTAGATTCAAATAGGGTTCTTGATTGTCATTTCAGTATCTGTGAACCAATATGAGTCCAGTTTATTTGATTCTGTGGGCCATGTTCTTGAGGTATTCTTGACCCCTCTGGCTCCTACAATCTTTCCCTTCCATCTTCCATGGGATTCCTCAAGCTCCACCTAATGTTTTGCTATGGGTCTCTACATCTGCTTCTATCAGCTGCTGGATGAAACCTCTTGGGTTATGTTTATGCTAGACTCCTGTCTATGAGTATAGCACAGTATTGTTAGGAATTCTTTCATTGTCTATTTTTTGTCATTCCTTGGTTCTATTTTAGATCCCTGGGCTATCCAGGTTCTGATACCTGGCCCTACAGGCAGTGTCAGGTGTGAGCTTGCATGGGCCTCAACCTGGATCAAGTAGTCATTGGTTGGCAACTCCCACAAGTTCTGGGTCACCTTTACATCAGCACACCTTGCAAGCATGACAAATTGTAGGTCAAAGGTTGTGTGACTGGTTTGGTGTCCCAGTCCTTCCACTGGAAGCCTGACCTGGTTAAAGAAGATGGTTAGTTCAGGCTCTGTATACCACATTACTAGGAATCTTCACTAGGGTCACCCTCATAGATTTCAGGGACTTTCCATTGCACCAGGTTTTTACCTTGTCCCCAAAATGCCTGGAGTTTGAGGGAGTTTTACTTATTCTATTTCTATTTCTAGGTGTGGAATTTCTAATTGTTTTCTAAATACTTATCTTTATACTTACAGATAAATATAATGCTCATCCTTCCTCAAAGAATATTTTCTTTGCAGCAGCAATGGAGACAACTACCGAAATCCACTGACGATCAAAATGCAGAGATTAACTGATCATGGGATGATTAGACCCAGTTTGTATATCTATAACACAATTCTTTCACCTAAGATTCAGGGTCAAGGAATGTCATAAGGGGTCATAAAGATTGTAATAACAGGCTGTTATAAGATTCAAAGATTCATGTCCTAGAAAAGTCAGGAAAGGTACATTCATAAAATTTTAACAACATGGCTGCCTAATAAGACCTCCAACCCCTAAAACAAGTATGACATCAGCAGACATGATTACATAGAAGGAACAAATACCACAGGTTTCCATATCTAGACAAAGATATACACACAACAAAGGAAGCCTAAGAGTAGGAGAAAATAGTCATCTTTCAAGAATAGCCCCTCCTGAATCCCTAATGTCTGAGACACACTTGAAGAAATGCTCAGTATTTTTAATCATCAGAGAAATATAATTCAACATGACTCTGAGATTCCATCTCACACCTGTCAGAATGGCTAAGATCAAAAGCTCAAATGCCAGAACATACTGGCGAGGTTGTGGAGAAAGGGGGAACACTCCTCTATTGCTGGTGGGAGTGCAAACTTGTACAACCACTATGGAAATCAGTCTGGCAATGTCTTAGAAAACTTCGAATAGTTCTACTTCAAGACCCAGCCATACCACTCCTGGGTGTATATATATATATGCCCAAGGACATACCTTGGGCAAACCACAAGGACATCTCCTCATCTAGCTAGAAACTGGAAACAACCCAGATGTCCCTCAACTGAGGAATGGATAAAAACAAAACAAAACAAAACATGTGGTACATCTAAACAATGGAATACTACTCAACCACCAGAAACAATGAAATCATGCAATTTGCAGCCAAATGGATGGAACTATAGAGGCTCATCCTGAGTGAGCTAACCCAGACTCAGAAGGATGCACATGGCATCTATTCACTTATAATGAGATTTTAGCCATATAGTACAGGATAACTGTACTACAACCAATGCACCAAAGGGAACAGGAACATAGACTTTGTTACCTGTTAATGAGATACTTTGTCCTAGTGGTGCTGCCTTGTAGGCCCCCAGTATATGAGGAGGCTCTTGGCCCTCATATGACTGCTGAACTGGGGCGGGGGACTGTTATGTAGGGACACTCCACTCCAGAGGAGTGGGATGGGAGAGGTGGTAGAGGGTGGGAGGGAGGGACTGGGAGGAGTGGAAAGAAGGCACTGTGATGGAGATGTAACCTGAAGTGATAAATAAACATAAAAAAGTATAGCCCCTCCCAATTGGTTATCTAATACCAAGTGGCCAGCTCTGAAATCATGTACATATAAGTAACATTATCAGGGTGGGCAGATTGTAATTTTATATTTAGAAATATATATATATGTGTGTGTGTGGGTGTGTATGTAAATATTTATGTAACAACAATGAAAAGAGACTAGAGATCATGACATTGAGAGAGAATGGGTGGGGTGTACATGAGAAGGGGTGGAAGAAAGGGAAAGAGGAAAATGGTGTAATATTTTAAATTTTGAAAATAAAACAAGTTTCTTCATGGTGCTTATTTATATTTCTCTAACATTTATTGGCATTATATATATTGTCATGTATTTATTTTCCATACCTACATCCTGATAAATAAATTCTGATCACTTGCCAAATTTCTGAGACTAGGTTTTGTTTGATATGTTTATTTATCATTATTAATTTTTGAAATAACTCTATATCTTAGATACAAGTCATTTGTCTTATTGTGAATAATATTTTCCCCAGCTTGTGCCTTGTCTTTGCATATTAGTTTCACTGTTTGTACAGATAGGTTTTGATTTCAACATGGACTAGTATGGTCTTTTTTATCTGTTTTAAATACTTAAATCCATAAGACTAGGTTTTTTTTGTATCAGTAGTTTCAATTTTCCATTTTTAGTAAAAAGTTTTATGGTGAATTTCAAGTTCTTCTAAGTAATATTTTTATTAGTTTATTGACAATTTCATAAAAATTTTACTATATTCTTTCAGTTCCCCAACTCCTTTCAGATATACCACCATCTCCCTACCCACTGAACTTCATGTTCTCTCTCTAATTTTAAAATATGTTTGTCTGTTGGCATCCAATTGCTTTGTCAAACTGTCTTTACATAGCTATAGAGGTCTTTTTCTGAGCTCTCTATTTTATGTCATTGATCTTTAGTATCTACCCATTTACCAATACCAGGCAGTCTCACTACAGAAATGTCTTTATATCACTGAAATTCTTTTTTTCTCTACTTCAATCTTCTCTGCCAAGCTTCTTTCAGCTATTCTTGATGTTTTGCTTTTTCACATATATTTTAAAACAAACTTGCATATATCCACAAAATAATCTTACTGAGATTTTTGGTGTAGATTTTATTAAATTCAGAGAGAGCTGTATTATTTGCAACATCAAGTATTTCATTTTTTCAGTATAATAAATTTTTCTATTTCAGTTTTTTTCACTTTCTATTTCTTCCATCAACATTTAAATCATTTCAGTATATAAACCCTGTTCATGTTTTGGTAGACTTATACTGAAGCGTATCATTACTTTTGAGCTACTATAAATAGTATTTTATGTTAAATTATGATTCACTAGCCTATAGTAATACATCTGAAGTTTATCCATTGATCTTGTACCTATAAACTTGCTGAAACTACTTATTAATTCTCCAAGGTTTTTAATATTCCTTGAGATTTTATATGTATATGGTGTGGTCTGAAGGTAACTAGTGTTTCATGTTTTTCTTTCTAATACCCCTTGAGTTTATTTTTCAGTTTTATGGTCAGAGATTCAAATGTAAATTATTTGAGAACTTGCTTTGCTTTAATATCACCACTTAATTCTCAGTACAGCATTAGCAATAACCTACACATTTTCATATGCTCTTTTTCATCTTCTTTTTGTTCTATGTATTTAAAAATATTCTTTTGAAATGCACTCTTTAAGCTGTGCATTATTTAAAGGAGTCTCTTAAAATGTCCAAAAATGTTAATATCATTCATCTTGTTTGTATTATATATTTTGAGAGTGATAATGGTAGGATAATGCCATGTATATTATTGTGAAAATTTAAAACATGTTAAGCAGGAGGAATGTCTCAGTGTGTATACTGTACAAACATGAGGAACTATATTTGGCCAAAATCTAAACTCATATCAGTAATTTTAGAGTCTAGATATGAAGTGAATGGGGAGAATTACCAGAACCTCACATGCTATCTAGTCTGGTAGATACAGTGATAAAGACTAAGAGACCTTATCTCAAACAAGGTAAAATGTGGAGACCAACATCTGAAGTTTTCATTACTTCCACATTAATATCAAGGCATGCTCACACACTCACATATACACATAATACATACATGGGGTTGGGGGACACAAAGAGAGATAGATGAGAAAAGGTTGGGGCTTGTTTTATGACATAATATACAGTATATAATCATTAAAATGCTAGTGCAGTTTGCTGCTGTATGGTGAGTTTTATATTAATATCAATTAGAATCTACTGGTTGATAGTTACTTTTCAATTGCTGTGATAAAATGCCATGACCAAGGTAAATTACAAAAAAAAAAAGCATTTAATTTGCAGCTTACCATTTTGGAAGGTTAGAGTCAAAAGCCATCATGGTATGGAGTATGGCTAGAGGCACATAGGCATGGAACAGGAGCAGAAGTTGAGAATTCACATTTTCATAATTCTGATACAACCATGAGACACAGAAAGAGGGCCTGGTCTTTTGAAACCTCAAGGCCCACCTCCAGTCACACACCTATTTCAACAATTCTATACCTCTTACTAATTTCCAAACAGCTCAACCAACTGGAGACCAAGTATTTAAATATATGAGCCTCTGGGAGCCATTCTCATTCAAACTACCATAGCTGTTTTTTATCTAATCTGGCTATCAGTAGCTAAGAATAATGGTGAGGTATTATACCACAATAAGAGCAGTAATACTTTATCACTTCTATAAATCCAATTAAAAAATATTTGTTTGAATGTCTGTATTTCCCATGGGTTTTTTTATGTTTATGTATTAATTCAGGTTACATCTCCATCACAGTGCATTCTTTTCACCCCTGCCAGTCCTTCTCTCCCACCCTCTACCCCCATCCCTACCATCCCACTGCTCCAGAGTGGGGTGTCCCTACATATTAGTCCCCCGCCCCAGTTCAGCAGTCATATGAGGGCCAAGAGCCTCTTCATACACTGGGGGCCTACAAGGCAGCACCACTAGGGCAAAGTGTCTCATTAACAGGTAATAAAGTCTATGTTCCTGTTCCCTTTGGTGCATTGGTTGCAGTATAGATATCCTGTACTGTATAGCTAAAATATGATTATAAGTGAATAGATGCCATG
The DNA here is from genome assembly GCA_907164525.1 of Lophiomys imhausi. Classification (NCBI taxonomy): domain Eukaryota; kingdom Metazoa; phylum Chordata; class Mammalia; order Rodentia; family Muridae; genus Lophiomys; species Lophiomys imhausi. Next base: position 371,688 of record CAJQZJ010000407.1, read on the forward strand.
TGCATCCTTCTGAGTCTGGGTTAGCTCACTGAGGATGAGCTTCTCTAGTTCCATCCATTTGGCTGCAAATTGCATGATTTCGTTGTTTCTGATGGCTGAGTCGTATTCCATTATGTAGATGTACCACAGTATTTTTATCCATTCCTCAATTGAGGGACATCTGGGTTGTTTCCAGTTTCTAGCTATTGCAAATAAGACTGCTATGAATATAGATGAGGAAACATCCTTGTGGTTTGGTGAGGAATCTTTTGGATGTATACTCAGGACTGATATGACTTGGTCTTGAGGTGGAGCTATTCCAAAGTTTTAAAGATATTGCCAGACTGATTTCCATAGTTGTTCAAGTTTGAACACCCACCAGCAATGGGGGAGTGTTCCCCTTTCTCCACAACCTCACCAGCATGTACTATCATTTGAGTTTGTGATCTTAGCCATTCTGACAGGAGTGAGATGGAATCTCAGAGTCATCTTGAGTTGCATTTCTCTGATGATTAAGGATGTGAGCATTTCTTCAAGTGACTCTCAGACATTAGGGATTCCTCCTTTGTGAATTCTCTGTTTAGCTCTGTTCCCCATTTCTTGATTGGATTATTTGTTTTTTGGTATTTAAGGAAATGAGCTCTTACGTCCATATACAAGGGTCAATACCATTGTGGCCAACTATAATCTTAATTTTGTATCAATATACAAAGATCAATACCGATGTAATCCAATACAATCTTATTTTTGCACAGTAAACAATGGTCAATACCACTTTAGCCAAATATACTACTAATTTTGTATCAATATACAAAGGTATAAGGGCATATTCAATAATCTGCCCCTTCTTCTTGGACCTTCCTGTGCTATGTTTATGTCTCATTTTTCTCAAGCCTATGCACTCCTACATAGGAGAGGAAGAAGGATACAGAAAAGGAAAAGTAGGAAGTCCCTGGGGCTAACCTCCAAAACCCATTAAACAGGACCATTTATCAGCTTGTAATCTCTTCCCCTAAATATCAGAGTTTTCAGTTATCCTTCAAATAACCAAAAAGAAGGGCGGAGAAACACCCTCCCCACCCTCTGGGCACGGGACGTCGCTGTCTTAAAGTGACTTCCTGCTGATTTGGGTCGTAGTAGACCTGTTTGG
>CAJQZJ010000407.1:372916-383946 GCA_907164525.1 Lophiomys imhausi
GGCTAACCTCCAAAACCCATTAAACAGGACCATTTACCAGCTTGTAATCTCTTCCCCTAAATATCAGAGTTTTCAGTTATCCTTCAAATAACCAAAAAGAAGGGCGGAGAAACACCCTCCCCACCCTCTGGGCACGGGACGTCGCTGTCTTAAAGTGACTTCCTGCTGATTTGGGTCGTAGTAGACCTGTTTGGGGCCTGAACTCAAAGATTGTATTGGACTACATAGGCATTGATCTTTGTATATTGATACATAATTAAGAGTATATTTAACCACAATTGAATAGATCTTTGTATATTGATACAAAATTAAAGGTAACGCTTCCTAATGGTATCGTACCTAGAGATACTGAAAAATAAAATGTGCAGCTCTGGCCTCTTGATACCAACCATCTAAAACGGTCTAGGATAGTTAAGTAAAACAAACTCCTAGTCATGCAAACATGTCACTTTGTTAGCTACTATGACAGTCTATCACAGATATTCTCTAAACTACCCAGTAATCAAGTTGCTAAGAGACAAGCAACATTTGCTTATCTAAATACAAGAGATGGATAGGGCATCTTCAAAAACCCCTAGAGATATGCAGAATATGGCATTCAAATATGCTATCTTTAATTAAGATTTTCTTTTTTTTTTTGATATCGAGACATGTCAGCTCCTGACAGCACCCCCTATTCTACTCCAAGTAGAAGATAAGCATCGAAGAATCTCCAATGTGAGATGGTTGAATTAGTGGCAAGCCTATCTCTTGGCATGAAAAAACCCCTTGCACCAACTGCAGACAGACTGTTGTCCAAAAAGGACAAAACTTGGTAACAGGGAAGTCGACAGCCGAACTCTGCCAAGACAGGGTAGGTAAGTCCTTCATAATCCCTGCTCTACAACAAATGTCTGTCAGAGAAAAAGGACCCAAAGGCTGAAGATTGATGCAGGAATGTGTGGAGAGAAAATGGGAACTGTCCAGGCAGTCACTGGTATGTCTTTTCTTAGTTTTGGAAGCTGCAGGCCCTGCACTTCCTATATAAGCAGATATATTTATCCCTCTCAGGTCTCTGAGGTGGTTGAAGAATAGACAGCTAGAGTCTCATAGTTAAATTTTGAGCTGTTTAGGAATCAAGAGAGTGTTATAGATCTAAGAAGATACTCTTAAAAGTGTGTTGCAAGTTAGTATGAATGTTGAATCAGATATAGACCTTTAAACTCATGGAGATGGTTAGATAGTAGAATGTTAAAGTCAGGGGCCAAATATGTATAAACTGGACATTGGGAATGTATACTGGGTCATTTAACTCTCATAAATGTGGCATATTTATATCTTTTGTTTTGTATAGTATTTACTGTTATAAAAGAAGGAACCATCTGTTGGACTGAAAGGGGAAACTTCTGGGGGGAAGAGGGTGGAAGGGCGGGATAGGAAGGGGGAATAGAGAGGGGTTTGTGACTGAGATGTGACTTGAAGAAAAAAAATAAAGTATTTAAAAAAAAAGAAAAAGAAAATGAGCTCTTTCTCTCCCCAAAGCTGTCAAGAGCATATATCTCCTCAGTTATCTGTGAGAGTACATGAACCCATTTCTCACTCCATGGTAGAATACTGACTGGCTTAATCTTGTGTAACTTGATCTTGTGCAGGTCTTCTGCAGATCACCATAGCTATTTTGAGCTCACAAGCAAAGTATCCTATCCTGTTTTGAAGATAATATTTTGTTCTCGTCCTCCTGATCTCTGCCCATTCAGTGTTTGTTTTGTATACTTTGAGTGTCTGCTATTAGATTCATATTTATCAGAGATTTACTTCCTAATGAAAAGTTAACCTTGAATCATCAGACACCATTCTTTCTGCTACTTTTTTTAGTCTTTGAAATCCACAAATATTGATATACAACTAATACCAATAAAACTGCCCACTTTGTTTTGGTTAAAATTCCTATGTTATGTACTTTCAGGTTTTTTTACTTTTTGCCAACATACAGCATCATCTTTGAAGAAAGATTGTTGTAGGAAAGCATATACATGGATCACATTTCTTCTCTACTATGCCAATTTCTGTCTTCCTTAGCATATTTGGGGAATTTATTGTGTTTGTGTGGGTGCACGTATATATGTGGGGACATATGTGTGTGGTCGTCAAGTCAAAGGTTAACTTAGTGCTAACTAGACACAGATAGCACCTTATACCTCATGTGGTATCCACCTGATTATGGAGACAGTTCTCTCACTGGTTGGAAGCTTGCAGAGCAGGCTAGACTGGATAGTCAGCATATCAAGCTTGCAGGGAAGGTTAGAATGGCTGATCAGAAAGCCCTAGGGACTCCTGTATCTCTGACATTCAAGCACTGGGCTTGTAAGTGGATATCACTAAGTCTAGGATGTTTTCATGTGAGTTCTATGGACTAAGCTTGTTCCACATTCTTGCAAAGTAAGCATGTTACCAACTGCATTGTAACTTTGGGCCTGACATTTGGTAATTGAAAATGGTACACATTTTAATTACATTAAATTTAAATTTGATTATTGATACATTATAGTTTAACTCTGATAATTCATTTTTCTCCTCTCTTTTTAATGTTTGTGTATTTGTGTGTGAACTTCAATTCCATGACTTATCATGATGTACTGTGAGTTAGTTGTAATAATTTTTATATTTTTATTTTGATTTACCTATAATACTTTGTAGTGTCAATTCCAGTATTTGGTCTATGGTGCAACATTGAGTGTGTGTGTGTGTGTGTGTGTGTGTGTGTGTGTGTGTGTGTGTGTGTAGAGAGAAATAACATGTTTCCTAGTTCCTAGTGTCACCATTTTTTGGTTTGATGAAGTATAAAACCTATCCCTTTTTAGGCTTCTTACCCCCACCATTTGTAATTGTCTTAAATATTTTCTCAACATTAACTTAAAACCATATCAGATATGGTTATAATTTTTCATCAATTAATTAATTTGTTTCTTTTACATCACAATCACAACCCCCTTCCTTCTTCTATTTCTAGTCCCACTGCCCACCCACTTCCCCCATACCCCTTGCATCCCACCTAGTACCAACCCACTCTGGTGTATGAAATCCCATCAGGGCTAAAAACCTCCTCTTCCATTGAGGCAACACAAGGCAGCTCACCTAGAAAATTGCGATCCAGAGGGAAGCAACAGAGACCAAGTCAGAGATAATTCTTGCTCCAATTGTTAGGGGACTTAAGACCACATCAGATATGGTTACAATGCTTAATTCAACTTTCAAACTTGAGGAAACCCAAGAACAGGAGAGTATTACATTCATTCACAACTTGATTCACTTTTTTCCTTCCTCAATAATCCACTGTTTCTTCCATCATTTCTTTATAGAGAGAATGTCATTTAGTCACTATTTTAAGGTAGATCTGCCAAGACAACATGGCTTAATTTTCCCTCATTGGGAATAGCTTACCTTTATCACTTTACCTTGCTGAAGGTGATTTCTTTGAATGCAGAATTCTAAGTTGGCAGTATTTTCCTTTGACCAGTTCAAAATTATTTTGCTATGGAGTTGTGATGACAGTTCTTGGTTCTTGACCATGTCTGGAGTTAGCTGAAAGCAAAGTTACTGGTAAATCTGTAAGGGATTTTTCATGACTGGATCATTTGTGGTGGGAAAACCACCTTAAATCTGGGCCACTCCTATATATAAGGGTGTATATAAGGGACATAGAAGAAGGAAGCTTGTTCTTACTCTCACTGACCAGTTCATTCCTCACTAGTATTAGAAGTTATTTTTTTTGAATAAGCTGAAGAGCAGCTAAGACATTTAACCTTGTGGACATAACAACTCTTGGGTTCTTGGACTTATGGTATGGAGCTAGCCATTATTGGAATAGGTAAACCACAGCATATAAGCCACTATGATAAATGTATATATATGTGTGTATATATATATATATATATATATATATATATATATATATAAAATCAATTCTGTTTTGGTAGAGAACCCTGAATAATGCAGCAGCCTTTTCTGAACTCCATGGTTTCTGAAGAGCAAGCTGCTCTCAATTGACTTGCTTCTACCCTACAGGTTGTATATAATTTCCTTCTAGCTATTTCAATATTGTTTCATTTTTATTATAGAAATGTGATTGTGATATGCGTCATTATATTCTTCATTTGGTTTATTATTATTATTATTCCCTCAATCTAAAAGGTTATAATTTTCATGAAACTTGGAAATTTCTAGTCATTATTCTTTGTTTATTCATGTTGTACCCCTTCTCTTAAAGATCCAATGACATGAATATTATACTTTCCATTGCTGTCACAGCATACTTCAGTCTTTAGTCTGTTCAGATCATTTTATCTCTAATGTTCTATTTTCAAGTTCATTGTATACCTTTCTCATTTCCATCCTTTTGTTAGGTCATTTTATAGTTTTCTTTTTTAGAATTTGTATTTATTTATATTTTCTATTGCTTGAGAAGAGTTTCTAGTTCTTATATGCTTCAAGAATATTCATAGTATCTCAATAAAGTGTTTGACAGATACTTTAAATCATCTTAAAATATTTTTCATGTATTTCCTTACTAAATGCTAATGCCATTTGAAACTGTAACTTAGTTATTGTAAATTATATTTTGATAATAAAATTTATAATAAATAAATTTGTATAATAAATAAAATTGTATTTATTAATAGATATAAAATGTAATATTAGGCCGACAGGGTAGTCAACAGACTGGCTGGAAGCCAGCAGGCCTGGCTTGCCTTAACTGGCATCCTGACCCATCCTGAGGATAAAGCCCTTGTCCAAGGGTGGCCTTCACTACCTGCAACCTAAACTATGTTAACTAATATATTTGTTAATAACTATAAGTTGTTATATTAGGCAGGCAGAGGAGCTGGCAGCCTGGCAGGAGACCAGCCAGCCTGACTTGTCTTAGAGGCCTGTAGGCCTGGCGGGGCATTGTTCTGGGGCAGGTGGCAGGGAAGCTGTCATTTATTTACTAATAACTTTAAACGTTTATATTAGGCTAGTGGAATGGCTGGCAGTGCCCTGGCAGGGTAGCCAACGGGGTCTGCCATGAAGTCTGTGGCCAGAAACCTGTAGACCTGCCTTAACTAGAGACATTTCAACCTGAAACCCCTGGTGGCCTTTTCCCCAATAATTAAATACACCAAGACCTTTTAATGTTTCAATGCTTAGCCCTTACCTAGGCAGACTTTCAACTAGCTAATCTAAATTAACTCGGACCATCTAATCCCAAATTGTCATGTGGCTTGCTATACCTTCCAACATTTTCAGACACATCTGTCTGTGTCAGTGTTTTCTGGCAGAAAAAGAGTTTCCTCTGTGTAATACCCAGGGTTCCTTTCTTGGTCCCAGGAAGTCCTATCTTCCTATACTTTTTCTGTTCAGCTAATTGGCCATCAGCAACTTTTATTAACCAATCAGAGAGTGCCTCAGAAAGGGCATTAACCAGATCTCTAAGGAAGAAATCAGTCTCTGAGAACCAATATATTAGACCTTCTTCTAACACCCTTTGTGATTTCTTATTAAAAAGTTTTGATTACATGGCTTTTAATATGTTGAAAATTTTCATTTCTGTCTTACATATTTGGAGTATTCAAAGGCTTGAGTTTTATTTAAAGCCTTCTATTTTTGGTCATCAATAAAAGAATATTTGTTAGGGAGTGTGTGCTGCCACATGGGAACAGGCAGATGTAAAAGTCTGGGCTCACTTAGCCTTTACCTACTTTGTGTAAAAGGACAGGTGTAGCTCATTCACACAGAATGGAAGCTCAAGATGCTCACGTAGTATGAATGTACTGACAATAGAGGAGGTATTAAATAGAGACATAAGATTTTCTCCTTAAGTTCTAAAAATCCAGTGTCTTTATTTGGCCTCTTTGGACACTAAACAATCAGGAAAGTCAATAGCATCTCCTTACCATTATTGACTACTGACAGATGAATACATGTAGAAATCTATGCTTCTTACTTGGCCATTGTTAATGGGACAGAAGTGGGAGGGAAAGGGAGACAGTATTTCCATTTTGTTTAATTCTGTATGAATAGAGAAGTTCATGTTAAAGTGTTTGCTTCCTTGATAAACTCTTCTTTTTGAATCTTTGTTTCAAAATTACAAGTTTTTAGTGTATTTTAATTTTCTGTCTGTGCATATGGGTATTCCTGAGTAACAAACATCTTCATCACCCATTTCTGGATACACAAGAGGCACATAAAAAAGCCAAGGACATTCATTAACCTCTGTGGTCTCCAATGTGTCTGAGCTTTTCCCTTTGGATGTGAGGAGGGAACATGTAGAATATAGAAAAATGTGTCTATTCCATCTTGTGAAAATCCAGAAGTATTTTTTAAATTTATTAACAGTGGAGCAAATTTTTTAATTGTATTATAGTTTGTTCCATACTGCTCTTGATAGAAAGCTACAGTAGACCATGGGCCTGAAATTTGAAAATTAGCAAGGTCAAAGAAATGTTACATAGGTTTAAACTTCTAAAATCCCTTGATACTAAGGAAGATTGTTTTGTTTCTTTAAAAATTATGAAGCTATATAACTAATATTGTTGCTCTTACTGCTTACCAACAGAAAATTTAGTTATAATGAAATCATCCTAGAAAGCATACCAAATACCTCAAAATACGAATAAGGGATAATTGAAAGTTATCATCTTTAAAATAAATTCATTATGCTAACATTTCCAAAGAAAGTAGTTGATAGGAAAGAATTTTCTCAAAAAATGTTATTGCAGGTTAATTATACTATTTTAAATTTTTGTGCTGAAAAGAAAATTAAGTATCTCAAAAGTCTCTCTTATTCATATACCTAAATAATGAATTTCTTCACTCTGTGAAGAATAGAATCAATTTGATAAAGTTTAATGCATATATAAAAATAGGACTATAATCCAATTGACAGAACTTTGAGAACTCTTCTCCCTCCTTTAAGACAGGTTTTCTAGGTACAGTATCTCGCAGGTCTGATCACTGCAGGGCCTTGACAGGCAGCTCAGATAGCCAGATAGAGGTACCTCCCAGCTTCCTGAGTGCCCAGTTTCCACACGGTCACTCCATCAAGCAAAGGAGAACAAACAGAGCCACAGGAACACACCTCATGGAACCTTCTCCAAAATTGACTGTATAATCTGGACACAAAGAAAGCCTCAATAGATATAAGAAAATTGAAATAACCTCTTGTATTTATCAGACCACCATGGATTAAAGCTGGACTTGAACAACAGAAATAACAAAAAGCCTACTTATTCATGGAAACTTAACAACTCTCTACTCAATGACCACTGGCACTGGGTCAGAGAACAAATAAAGAAGGAAATCAAAGACGTCTTAAAATCCAATGAAAATGAAGGCACGACATACCCAAACCTATGGGACACAATGAAAGCAGTGCTATGAGGAAAGTCCATAGCACTAAGTTACTTCATAAAGAAAATTGTGACAGCTCACATTAGCAACTTAACAGCAGAATTGGAAGGGCTAGAAAAAAAAAAAAAAAAGAAGAAGAAGCAAACACTCCTAAGAGGAGCAGAAGGCAGGAAATCATCAAACTTAGGGCTGAGATCAACAACTTAGAAACAAAAAGAACAATACAAAGAATCAACGTAACCAAGAGTTGTCTCTTTGAGAAAAATCAACAAAATAGACAAACCCTTAGCCAAATTAACACAACAAAATCAGAAATGAAAAGGGAGAAATAACAACAGACATCAAGGAAATCCAGAGAATATTTAGGTCTTACTTTAAAAATCTGTACTCCACAAAATTTGAAAAAGCTAAGTGAAATGGAAAATTTTCTTGCTAGATTCCACCTATCAAAGTTAAATCAAGATCAGGTTAACAAATTAAACAGTCCTATAACCCCTAAGGAAATAGAAACATTAAAAACTCCCCAAACAAAAAAAGCCCAGAGCCAGATGGTTTCAGCACAGAATTCTACCAGACCTTCAAAGAAGAGCTAATACCAATATTCTTCAAACTCTTTCACAAAATAGAAACAGAAAGAACACTGCCAAACTCGTTCTACTAGGCCACAGTCACCCTGTAAACCAGACAAAGACCCAACAAAGAAAGAGAACTTCAGATCAATTTCTCTCAAGAACATAGACGCTAAAATACTTAAAATACTGGATAACTGAATCCAAGAACACATCAAAAGCATCATAAACCATGATCAAGTAGGCTTCATCCCAGGAATGCAGGGGCGGTTCAACATATGAAAATCACCATATTAACAAGCTGAAAGAAAAAGAAACCACATGATCATCTCATATATGCTGAAAAAGTATTTGACAAAATTCAACACCCCTTCATGCTTAAAGTCCTGGAGAGAGCTGTCACAAATGGACCATACCTAGAATTAGTAAAGATGATATACAGCAAGCCAGTAGCCAACATCAAATTAAATGGAGGGAAACTTAAAGCATTTCGTCTAAAATCAGGGACAAGGCAAGGATGCCAACTCTCCCCATATCTCTTCAACATAGTACTTGAAGTTCTAGCTAGAACAATAAAAAAAAAAAACTAAAGGAGATCAAGGGGATAAAAATTGGAAAGGAAGAAGTCAAATTATCCCCATTTGCAGATGATATGACAGTGTACATAAATGACCCCAAAAATTCCACCAAAGAACTATTACAACTGATAAATACCGTCAGCAAGATGGCTGGATACAAAGTTCAAAAAAAAAATCGGAATCTTTTTTTATATAAAAGATAAATGGGCTGAGAAAGAAATTAGGGAAACAACACCCTTCATAGCGACAAACAATATAAAATACCTGGGGGTCACTCTAACTAAGCAAGTGAAAGACCTGTATGATAAAAACTTCATGTCCTTGAAGAAAGAAATTGAGAAGGACCTCAGAAGATGGAAAGATCTCCCATGCTCATGAATAGGTAGGATCAACATAATAAAAATGGCCATCCTATGAAAAAGCAATATACAGATTCAATGCAACTCCTATCAAAATGCCAACACAATTCTTAACACACCCGGAAAAAACAATTCTCAACTTCATATCGAATAACAACAACAACAAAAACAGAATAACTAAATCAATCCTGTACAATTACATTAAAAAACAAAAAACAAACAAACAAACAAAAACATCTGGAGGTATCACCAGCCCAGATTTCAAGCTATACTGCAGAGCAATAGTAATAAAAACAGCATGGTACTGGTATAGAAACAGACCAATGGATCAGTGGAATAGAATTGAAGACCCAGAAATAAACCCACACAGTTATGGTCACTTAATTTTTGAAAAAGGAGCCAAACCTGTACAATGGAAAAAGGACAGCATCTTCAACAAATTGTGCTGGTCTAATTGGATGTCAACATGTAAAAGAATGAAATTAGACCCATACTTATCACCTTGCACAAAACTTAAGTCCAAGTGGATCAAAGACCTTAACATAAAGCCCAAAATTCTAAATCTAATAGAATAGAAAGGGGGGAAAAGCCTCGAACTCATTGGCACAGGTGACAACTTCCTGATCACAACACCAACAGCTCAGGCTCTAAGACCAACAATCCATAAATGGGACCTCATGAAACTGAAAAGCTTCTGTAAGGCCAAGGACACTTTCACTAGAACAAAATGGCAACTTACATATTGGGAAAAGATCTTTACCAACCCCACATCCGAGAGAGGGCTAATATACATAATTTACAAACAACTCAAGAAATTAAACACCAAGAAAACAGATAATGCAATCAAAAAATGGGTAACATAGCTAAACAGAAAATTCACAAAGGAGTAATTCCTAAAGGCTGAGAGACACTTGAAGAAAAGCTCATCATCCTTAATCATCAGAGAAATGCAACTCAAGATGACTCTGAGATTCCATCTCACACCTGTCAGAATGGCTAAGATCAAAAGCTCAAATGACAGCACATGCTGGTGAGGGTGTGGAGAAAGGGGAACACTCCTCCATTGCTGGTGGGAGTGCAGGCTTGTGCAACCACTATGGAGGTCAGTCTGGCGATATCTTAGAAAACTTGGAATAGCTCCACCTCAAGACCAAGTCATACCATTCCTGGGTATACATCTAAAAGATTCCTCACCAAACCACAAGGACATCTCATCTATGTTCATAGCAGCCTTATTTGTAATAAGTAGAAACTGGAAATAACCCAGATGTCCCTCAACCAAACGATAGATTAAAAAAAAATAAAAATAAAAAACTGCGGTACATTTACACAGTTGAATACTACTCAGCCATCAGAAACAAGGAAATTTTGCAATTTGCAGCCAAATGGATAGAACTAGAAAAGCTCATCCTCAGTGAGGTAACCCAGACTCAGAAAGATAAACAGAGCATATATTCACTTATAATTGGATTATACCCATATAGTACAGGATAACTGTCCTACAACCAACACACCAAAAGGAACAGGAGCACAGACTTTGTTACCTGTTGCTGGGACACTTTGCCCTAGTGGAGATGCCATGTAGGCCCCCAGTGCAAGAGGAAGCTCTTAGTCCTCATGTGACGGCTGAACTGGGGTGGGGCGCTGATATGTAGGAACACCCCACTCTGGCGAAATAGGATAGGTGGGAGAGGGGGAAGAGGGTGTGAAGGTGGGGCAGGGAGGGGTGGAAAGAGGGCACTGTGATGGAGACGTAACTTGAAGCAATAAACACAAAAAAAGACAGGTGTTCCTTTTCTGAAACTACTGACTACTTCAGCATCCTTATGATATTTTTCCTTATCTTGCATTCTCACACATATTAATAAAGTTCATTTCCCTCCAATATCCATAATAAGTTTCTTTAAACTCATGGGATTCTTAGGAGAGCAACTGCAATAATCTGTCCATGAAATCTTTTTTTCCTTAGAACTCTTGATTACCATGTCTGCTATTAACATGTTTGATTAACATGATTATATATATATATATATATGTATATATATATATATATACACACACACACATATATAATCAGTTCTGTTTTTCTAGAGAATCCTGGGTATAGAATGTGTGTGTGTGTGTGTGTGTGTGTGTGTGTGTGTGTGTGTGTGTGT
>CAJQZJ010000407.1:383956-397933 GCA_907164525.1 Lophiomys imhausi
TGTGTGTGTGTGTGTGTGTGTGTGTGTGTGTGTGTGTGTGTGTGTGTTGGACAAATGAAAATGATACTCTCTGACCATGTGTAGAAGAATGAGACAGGACTCTGAAAATAAGTCAATTCCAAATGGATCAAGGAGATCCAATATAAGACCTGATACACTGAGTTGGATAGGGGAGACAGTAGTAAATACACTTAAGCTAATTATCACAAAAAATCACTTCCTAAACTGGTCCATCATAGTAAAGCATTAAGACCAACAAGTAATAACACAGACCCAATTAAACAAAAATGTACTCTGTTACAAAGAACACCACCACTTTTATGAAGAGTCAGCCTACAGAATGTGAAAAAAAAACTATTTACCACTTATACATATGAAGCTAGGTTAATGTATACATTATATAATAAACTTAAATAACTAAACACTAAGAAAACAAACAACCCAATAACAAAATGGAGCTTGGAGCTACGGACCATATTCTCTAAAGATAAAATACAAATGACTGAAATACAAAAAAGCCTACTAAACATCCTTTAGCCATTACATAAATATAAATTAAAACTACTTTGAAATTCTAACTTTAACCCAGTCAAAATGGCTAAGATGTTTTTTAAAGTCATGACAAATGCTGGCATTGATTTGGGAGACAGGGAGTGTGTGCACACGATTAGTGGGCATGCATACTGATGCAGTCACTATAGAAATTACTGTGGAGGTTTCTTCAGAAAGCAAGAAGCAGATCTTGCGCACTATTCAGTTATACCACTCTTGGGCATATATACAAAGTTTCTATATCTTACTACAGAGATACTTTTTTAATGTTCATTGCTTTCCTAGTCACAATAGTCATTCATCAAATGGTGAGTTGATAATTAAAATATTTGTAGTTACATAATGGAATATTATTCGTATGTTAAGGAAAACTGAAACTCACAGGTAAATGGATAGAAATAAAAATGATCATTCTGAGTAAAGTAATGCAGACTCAGAATGACACACATTGTGTATCACTTTTTATTTATGGATGTTAACTTTAAATCTTCAGATATGTGTGTTTCATGTGGAATACTCACAAAGGTCATGACATTATTAAGGAGCAAAGCACACCTTCAAGGAAGAGGAGACAGAACACTTTTATATAAGCGTTAATAAGTAATAAACTTGGTAGCAGGGAAGTCGACAGCCTAGTTCTGCCAAGACAGGGTAGGTTAGTCCTTCACAATCCCTGCTCTACAATAAATGTCTGTCAGAGAAACAGGACCAAAAGGCTGAAGACTTATGCTGGAATGTATGGAGAGAAAATGGGAACTGTCCAGGTAGTCACTGGTTTGTCATTTCTTAGTATTGGAAGCTGCAGGCCCTGCACTTCCTATATAATCAGATATATTTATCCTTCTCAGCTCTCTGAGGTGGTTGAAGAATAGACAGCTTGAGTCTCATAGCTAAATTTTGAGTTGTTTAGGAATCAAGAGGGCGTTCTAGATCTAAGAAGATGGTTATAATAGTGATGCAAGTTAGTATGAAAACTAAGTCAGTTACAGAACTTTAAACTCATGGAGATGGTTAGAAGGTAGAAGGTTAAAGTCAGGGGCCAAATATGTATGAACTGGACATTGGGAAGGTATACTGGGCCATTTAACTCTCATAAATGTGGCATATTTAATTCTGCTGTTTTGTATAGAATTTACTGTTATAAGAGAAAGAACCATTTGTTGGAATGAAAAGAGAAGCTGTTGGGGGGGGAGAGGGTGGAAGGGTGGGACAGGAAGGGGGAATAGGGAAGGGTTAGCGACTGAGATGTAACTTGAAGAAAAAAAATAAAGTACTTATAAAAAAATAAGGAATAATGGAATAGGAAAGGTTAAATTATGTTGGGGACAGAGTAGAAGGATGATTACAAAGAGGAATAAATAACACTAAATATATTTTGAAAATCTAATACTGTAAAAGCTTTCTAAAGAGAGCAATGACTAAATATACAAAATTCCAAGGATAATACTTCCATAAAGTGCATTTGTAAACTGAAAATTGCTATAACTATTTCAATAACCAATTCCAGTAAGAATTTCATTCCTAAGCCAACCTGATTTTGGCAAAGTGGCCAAAAATATACACTGGAGAAATGACAGCATCTTTAACAAATGGTGATGATCAAACTCTTTGGTCATGTGCAAAATAATGAAACTGGACACTGTACAAAAGTCAATTTCAAATGGATCAAGCTTTATCACATATAAAATGTGATAAAATGGACTTACCATTTTTGATTGGATGACAATGTCCCCAACCTATTACAAACAATTGGTTATGACGTTTGGAGTTCTATGCTAGTGATGTTCCCTAGATCTCCCTAAATATTATAGGCTATTGCCACTGTTAATGCTTATCTTCTAGAACTCAACAGTAAGAATCTAATGCTGAAGTCATCACATTCTTGAGTCATAGAACATGGAAAAAACTGTGCTGTTACCAATCTAGCTAGTTTTCATAGTGTTACAAGGTACTGTGCATGCTACTAGAAGATAAAAGCAGTCATGAATCTAACCTGGCTGTGAATCCTGTGAGCTATAATAATGACAATAGGCAAGACATGCCTACTGATCCTATAGTGACATAAACATCATGGAAGTAACTAATCATTTTGATTGGATTTAAGTTCTGTTCCCCAAGATGACTTCATATCTGTCACCAATGTTTGACCAACAACTTGCAGCTTAGGGAAGAACCCATTCTGCTAAATGAACATATTAAGCAAATTCCTGGTGACTTATCTTTATATCTTTATATTAATGCATCTCCAAACTCTCATTAAAAATTCACTTGCAGTAGATAACAATTAATAGATCCAAAATGTTCAATGTCTACAGGATGAAAAGATAGATAATTCTCAGACTTAAATTCAACATCTATATCACACTCCCTCTAAAGTCCATCACATTCTTGAGTCATAGAACATGGAATAGTGCTCAGAGACAGTAAAAATTTAAGAGCCAGAGGCACTGGATGACTACAAAGAAGCAGAATTTTCCTTGACACGGCAATGAAGTTGCATATATGAATTCACAATGGTCAAGATAACATGCATAAGACCTATGTAGACACAAGTAAGACAAAATCCTTGCATGGAAAAAGGAGATGGGAATGAACTCCCAGCACTAACTGCAGGGCTATTGGCAAATGATATCAACTGAGAGAGGAATAGTTAGTCCTCTTTAAGGGTAACCTTTGGGTTGGCAACATTCCAGTGAAAGGCCACGCATGCAAGATTATATAGGCATTACAAATTGGAATCTGTGGGCTTTTTAAAAGAGACAAAGTTGTGTGGATAGAAAAGGGGGTTGCATTTGAGAGCACTTAGGAGTGGGGCAAATATGATTACAATATGCTGCACAAATTTTTCCAAGATCTAATAAACAAATTAACAGGTGAAGTTTGCCTCAAATAAACAAAGATTTATTAAATGAAATACTGTCAAGATGATTTCAAAGGCATTTCTACTGTTAGACGATTTTAGGGCACCAACATTAACTATTTACTATACAGGAGAGTTTTGTGGAAATAGGTCCAATTTACTGTCTATAATATTTCACTCTTAAAAGATTACAGGCAACCCTCTAAGGTGAATGTTGAAAATTATCTTAAACATCCTTTTATCTTTCATTGCATTACCTTTCTTAACCTTGTAACAAGCTGTAGTCACACACCAGAAATGTTAATCACTTCTTTCTTTACCTCCCTCTGCACTGCAAGAACCTCTTAACTAGCTGATACAACAGAATTCATTTAGCAAACAATGGACATTTTTATGTGAAAATATTTCAAGTACAAAAGATATGCTTATTTTAAAAACAACTGTAGCAAAGAATAGAACTATGCTTTTCTAACCTATACATCTAGCTATAGTAATTTAAAAAATGGCCCTAAAAGGACAATTCTTCTCAGAACTATTCTGTATTTTGATTTTACAATGACATCCCCCTAAAGATTTGATCAACCTTTGTTTCACCTTCAGAGCTTCTTTCTATTCTTCTATATCATCTACATTAAACAAGAAGAGAAGCAAATTGCTCTGTAATACAGAAGTTAAAAGCCTTGTCCAAGACATAGTTTATGATTTAAATTCTCAATGATATTTCTGAGTATCTTTAGTCAAGTCTAGAAAGCCATAAGAATATCTTTCTTTTTTATTGCTTTCATGGTTTCATTGCTTTTTTAACAAATAAAAACAAGATAATGTTTAATTTGTCGAAAATGTGTAGAATTCTGTAACATTAAGTTTTACTAAAAATCAAAATGAATCTTAGTTGAAAAACAGAAACACATACAATATCCTTACCAAGTAAAACCACTTTCACTGAAAAAATCCTTTTGAAATAATCATTGAACTAGATGATAATAAAATGCCTCAAAGCTCCTACTTCCATTCACAGAAAAGTGGGGTGGAGTTATGATGCCATTTGGTAAGAATACATCTTATTGAATGACTAACTAAAATTGTTTAAATAATTTGTATTGATCCAGAAGTCTTATCAAGAATACTACTCTTTATACAAAATATCAGTGAGAGTCGTATATAAAGGGGAAATGGTTTTCGAGGGTTTTCTGGACTTAGTAACCCAATTTAAAAATTTTAATTTTAAAAAGCTTGAAATAGGATAAATAATTTTATAGTGGAGAAAGCTTGAATAATACCACTTAACAAAGTGACCAAGGTTAAATTTACTAATAATGTGTCATACTGATATGAAGTAGCCTTGTGTGTAAAAAGATGTGATTAGAAGGACACTTCACCTCTGTGATATTTCTTACAAAATCCCATAATCTTCATTTAATCATGAGAAATTCATCAGACATATTTGAATTAAAATTAAAGGACATTCTACAAATGCCTGACAATTATTCTTCAAAACTGACAAAGGTATAAAAAATAAAGAAAGCCTGAAAAACTCTCACAAATGTCAAATTATTGCAGTAAGGTTCTGGGCTTGATTCTGTAGTATTAAAATGTATTGATTGCAAATTGGAGGCATTAAGTCTAGAAGTTATTAATAGGAATACAATAGTAATTTCCTATATTTAATAAACACATCATGGTAGTAAGGGATGTTAGGATTGGAATAAACAGACTGATAAGTACATAGGAACACTCTCAGCACTGTTATATACATTTAAATTATTCAAAATTAAAAGTCTACTTAAAATTGATTAGAAAAATCGAGCATTAAAGAAAAATCATCTAATAAATAAATGTGTAGACAGAAACCTAGTATAACTGTCATCTGAGAGACTTCATCCAAACATTAGGTAGAACTCAGGAAGTCTTGTGAAAGAGTTAGAGGAAAGATTGAAGGAGCAGGAGTGGTCAAGGACACCACAAGAAAACCTTCAGAGGCAACTAACTAACCTGGGCCGATGGGGGCTTACAAAGATTGAACCACCAATGAAAGATTATGCATGGACTGAACCTAGGCCCCTACACATATGAAGCTGATGGAGTGCTTGGTCTCCAAGTGGGTTCCCTAGCAAAAGAAGAGGGGGGGAGGGGGAGTTGTCTCTAACTTGGACTCTGTTGCCTGTCTTTGGATCACTTTCCCTTAGCAGGGGTACCTTGTCTGGCCTCAGTGAAAGAGGAGTCACTTAATCTTGATTCAACTTGATGTGGCAGGGCAGGTTGGTATCCCAGGGATGGGAAGTTCCCCAGAAAAGGGGAGGAGGGAATGGATAAAGTGGGTGGGAGTGTGGGACTGGGAGGAGAGGAGGGAGTGGGGCTATAAATGGGTTGTAAAATGAACAAATAAATAAATTAATGAAAAAAAGAATTGAACAAGCAGTTCTTCAAAAGAGAAATACAAACATCCAATTAACATATGAAAAAAGGGTTCACTACCCTTAGCCATTAGGAAACTATAACTAAAAATACACTGAGATTCCATCTCATCTCAGTTCTAATTGCTATCATCATTATTACAAATGACAACAAATGCTGTCAAAGACAAATGGAGACAGGAATCCTTAAATTCAGTTAGTAGAAATGTAAAATTCTGTAGCTAAATGGATACCACTATAAACATTCTTCAGAAAACTAAAAATAAAAGTAGCACATGAACCATTCCTTGGTATATGCCCAAAGTAATTTAAAGAAGCCTATCAAAGAAATAGATCAATGACATTAAATATTTAAAAGGATACATAAATTGGCCAAAATTAATGAGACAAATGTAATATGTAATATTTTAGTTAGATAGATTCAAATGTATTCAGTAATCTAAATACAAAATAAAGGAAAATGCACTGAAATGGCCATCACAATACTGTGAGTAGCTTTGTATCTTAGGTATTTTTAGAGTGAATTTGGAAAACTGTCACAATTTTCACAGCATGAAAAGGCTGTAATAGTAGTAATAAGGTCATCTCTGCCTTCTTTGACTGTTTAGGATTTTAGTTCTAATGTATCGCAATACCAAATGTCTACAATAAGAAATTTCCAGAGAAAGGGCAAAATGTGCATTTAGAGAGCAGGACATAATAAGAAAAAGAAAATCAGAGTATAATAGAAGATCTTGTATCCCTGACAGAGGAACATAAATTTTAAAAAATAGTATAAAGAATAAAATCTCTAGAAGATATTAAGGAAAACCCAATGGGATTTTATAAATGTTTATAATAAATTTTTCCCAGGCTACAAGAAGAGTCTGGGCATGTTAAAGAGACGCACTGTTAATATATACAGACAATACTGTAAACGCATTGCCAGTTTGCAGACAGCCAATTCTGTAAAGACATTGCTAAGCTTCCTAGCTTCTAATGTTGAACATGATCCTTAATCAAAAACAAATGGAAAATGCTGAAGAGAGACTATATGGGAATTTTTAAATGTTGCTTATTAGATAAATTCTTCATTATTTTTAAACTTGCTATGATTGTTTATATTCTCTAAAATGGTAGGTGGCAACCGTGGTTATTTTCTTGCATTAAAATTATTGGAATGGGCTGAATAATAGTTTTTTCATCCATTTTATTACAGTTAAAATACTATTGCTTCCCCAGGGTTTTTAGTGACAGAATAATACCTAAAATATCTCCACTACCATTCCCTATTTTTTTTTTAGTTCAACAGAAAAAAAAAAGTGGTGACTGTACTAGAAGATTACACAATTTGATTTTATCAGATACATATAATCAACAGAACAGGTTGTTATACTCATTGAGAATCAGATCCACATATTAATGTTGACACTATTGACTAAAACTCTTGGAGCAGTAATTTGCCTTATCTATACCTCAATTGATTTGCTTGTAAAATGTATGTATTAAATAAATTTGCAGTCACCTTCATTGTTAAAATTCTATAATTAAAACTGTATACTTAGCCTGATATCACCTCTTTACTGGCATGGTAAACTGAATCTTAATGGATTAAGTAGAAAATAATCCATTTTGATTGACTGAAATTGTACTTTTACTTTTGGTCATTTTTATAATATATGTTACAGGCTTTCCTTTTTTTCATCCTAATTTAAGGATTCAATTGTTCTTGAAATGTTAAAATCATATATACACATTGGGGAGAAAAATGGGAAATAAAAATATATCTTATGTCCTAGGAAATATATTACAAACTCAATCAGCTAATACTTTTGCCATAGGAACCAATTTAAATAAAATTGTTCCTAATTTTATTTGTAATTCTATCTCTTATGCCTACTTGAGAAGCAATATACATCTACCAACTACAAAATGAACTCTTCACAATGATGATGTAAAGTGCAGTACTCAGACTGTAAAATTTCTGAAAAAATAAAGAAAAAATTAAAGCAATACTATCTTCCCCAGTTTGTCAAAGGTGTACACATAAGTCCAAAATTGAGGGATGGGAGTTTAAGTAGAGATATTATAATTTTAAGGTCTAATTTAAAAGATTTTTCATGTATATATAAATATTTTCTGAGAAAAGTAATAAATAACACTTATGAGTGTTCCATCTTATAATTATATAAATACTCTAATATTTTAGTATTATGTAAACATTCAGAAGGTAACCTTATCTCTGTAAAGAATAAAACAAGGTGAGGGGAACTAACTTGTCTAAGGTCACTAAATCTTATTAAAGAGGAATTAAGCAGTAGTTTATCTCAGAGCCTGAATCCAATAATTATGTCTTTTATTTAACAAACTAACTGTATCATATATTATATGCTTTTCTTGTGATTGCCTATGAGTTTGAGTGTATTAAAATGAATTATATTTGAATTTATTTTAATATAAAAGATATCTATAGCAGAATCTCTAATAGAATATCAATGGCCTTTGCTGATCACTCAAAGGAAAAATAATTAATATTCTGCATGTTAGAACATGTTATTTGCAAGAATTTCTCTTAAGGGAAATGAGACATTTATAGTTGAAAGTGCAGCAATTAAACCACATAAAATAGAAAGAAAATTTTCAATTGTGGTGAAATAATTATAAAAATTACCACTGAATGTCTCCAAGTAACAAGTATGCTTTTATTCTAAAATAAAATAAAAGAAGACCCAGAATATGGAGGAAACTAAGTAGAGACACAACAATGGTTCTTAACCAGTTATGATTCTTGTTTCTCAGTTTCTATGGAAATTTTGGGTAAGGGTTAAGGTACTAATGACTTCTAGGAGGTAAAGGGTGATAAACATGCTAATGTATGGGACAGTCCTACCCAGCAAAGAAGTATATAATTAAAAATGAAGACTGTCTGAAGGAGTATATGTGACACAAATTAACCAAAATCAGTGTCATAAAAAATAAGCAAGTAGAGATCTCAAAAGGAAAAGCTTTAATATTTCTAAGTTATATTTTATGAGTTGCACATAATGAAACACTATACAAGCTTTGTACCTTTGATGCAGTTTGTATTGATGGTTTGCCACTGTGGACAATGCTTTCTGGTAACAGACTTTGCTATCACAACTTAAGGCATGGTGACACTTGTATCTCTTGGGTCCTTTGAAACTATATATTCCACATTACATAGAAAAGTCCTTCCCCAATGCAATGAAGGATGATCTGCTCCAAGATATTAGTAGTTCTACACCTGATAAATCCTGCAATAGATTAACCAAACAAAAATAAAAGAAGACCAACAAATCAGAAAATATTTTAGATAGTAAATATAAAAGGACATTTATATATGGTGCTCTGTGTAATATTAAACCTTCTACAAATACCCTTATGTTGGGGTAATCTTCTTTTATCAACTGGAATTAACTCATCTGACCCCACAGTGGTATTTGCCAATGTCTAGAAAAAGTTCCAACTGTTCCTACAGGAGTTAAAGATTGCTACTAGTGTCAAGAGGTCAGAAGTTAGGGACAATCAGCATATAATGCACAGGGCAGCACTCCACAGTGAGGAATTTTTAGTCCAAAATAATTTTGAGGTCAATAAATTGTATTTTATTGTACTTTACATGAACTAATGAAATATTTGTATGAATGAGCTTTTTTTAGAATTTCAAAGCACTAAGTTTTTCATATACATAGGAGCAGGTTGAAATCAAGTCCCTGAGCATGCTATGACACAGGAGTCAAAGTCACTTGACCTCAAAGTTATTACTATGAGATCTTTAGTAGCCATTTAACAAATATTTGATTGCCTTTTCTCTTTGTGTCACCTAATCTGTTATATAATGCTTCTGTGGTATTCTTGGTATGGATTAGGTTGCCCTTTTTATTTGGAAGGCTCTTTTTCTTTTCTTTTTGACAAATCAAAATCTATTTTTAATGCCATGTTGTTAATTTTCACAATAAACATCTGAAACTGGTATTAACAATCCTCAACATATAATGACTCCAGAAGTTTAAGAAACTTGACCATGGTCAGCTAGATAATTTGTAGTCTACTTAATATTCTCTATGAGTAACAGCACATAAAAGCATATCAACTTAAGGTGAAACCTACAAATATCAAAAGGACATTGTAAGATGTTAATTACACCATTCTCTATTCTGTTCTCTTCTATTTCAAAGTTTTCATGACTCTTATTCCTTGTAAATAATGTTGACATTTATACTATGTTATTTTACATCCATACGCATGTAACACTTAACTATTAGCTATTTTACAGTCCTCATTAAGGCATTTATTTATATGTTTAATGTCCTTGAACATATTCATGATTGCTTGTGCTTCAGCTAATTTGATTTTTGTCAGGGTTTATTGGAGTAAGGGTTGCTGGGATCTGGAGGAACCATATTGCCTCCACTGCTGATATTTGGGTTTTTGTGTTGGGATCTAGGCATCTGGAGTTATATTTGAGGTGTTTCTTCGAACAGCTATCTGGTCTCCTCTTTGTTGATTGGAGGTTCTGTTCTCTGTCTGCATTTGCCTAGTCAAGTGTAGTGGCTGTGGGGTCTTTTGTAGAGAATGGCTCTAGGGGTGAGCAGGTTTCACAAAAGCATGGATTTAGGAAGGACTAGGAGGGTAAGGAGAGAAGAGCAAAGGTGGGTATACACCAAGAGGTGAAGTCCCCAGGGACTGGAGGAGGCATGGAAGGAGGGGCTCCTGCAGGCAAGCTGTTGCAGGACTAAGAGTAAATCTGTAGACTGGAATGGATGACCAAAAGGTCTAATGACTAAGAGTAAATCTAGAGAGACTAGAGTGGAGGATAATAAAGGTCAGTTACTTGAGTCCCATTCTAATGTGGCCACTGGGGGTCCCTGATAGAGAGTGTTTCTATGGATGTGTAGGTGACACAAAGGAACAGAAATATACCTATATTAGTAGGGAATTTTCTCATTCTACAAACTGCATATTCAGTGCTGAAACTGATGACTGCAACATGAAGGATAACATTAAATATCTGATTGAATTTAAGTAAATTTATTATTTTACATTCATTGAAGAAGTAAGCACTTCTCTTTCTGTTCCTTTTTTCTCCATGATATTTTTTAGTGTATACTTTGTCATCTGTATAATAATAAGAAAAAGAAGAGTGTATGTTGTTTGTATATTTTACACATGCCATTCACATGAAGGGATTTTTTAATCTATTTTTGAAGATTAGGAGACTGATATCTAGATAGGTCAAATTGATTTTCCATGTTCAAAAACATGAGTAAATAGCCAGTGCTAATAAGAACAAATTTTATAATGATGGCAGAGACTGTATATGTGACTCAATTTTATAGAACTTACATAGAATGCACAAGCCCTGGATTTTCCCTCAATATAGAAAAAAGCAGAAAAATAAAAGGATGAAAGCTACAGTATATACCTTCAGATTATACCAATGTCTATTCTCTGTACAGATTTTCACACTACATAACATTTCTTTTTTCTTTTTTTTTCAGAAGAAAAACATTATGGGCCTACAGCATCTCTGAAAATTTTAGCTGCTGAGAAATCCTTCATGCTAAACTGACAGTTTAAAATGAAATAATAACATTCAATGAACAATCAGACTTTTCACAAGCACTTCGAAAAGATTAGGCTAAGTAGGTTGGTTGGAGATCTGTGCACTTAGGCACTTAGTAAAATATGAGGCATGACAACAATCAAAATAAAAGAAATGGTTTCAAGAAAAAACTTCAGTTAAGCCTTCAAGCTCCTGGCTGTGAGAAATTGGTGATAATATTTGGGCATAACAAAATAAGCAAAAGAACCTGCCGGTATAACAAGTCATAAATTCAATAACAAATTTATAACATCAAACTTCTGAATTTCTTGGAACAAAATTATGAAGTGTTACTTTAGCAATATTTAAGCTTTACTATTCTAATGGTTTTCTTGTTCAACATCCACATCCATCCCCATCATCTCCTTCTTCTTGCTAGCTAGATCCAATTTTTGATACTGCAAAACTCAAAAGATGATTTTCCTGAGCATCCTTGACACTAAAGCATAGGCATGTGACATAAAGTTTGACTATGATATTAACAAGAAAGTGTGTCTGGGAGTTACAGAAAAATAGCTCTCCTTATTTACAAAGATGACAGTATGAGGCTATGATGGTCATTTTTATACAATGAAGAAACAAAGGATTCCAAGATGT
Source organism: Lophiomys imhausi (assembly GCA_907164525.1). Lineage (NCBI taxonomy): Eukaryota > Metazoa > Chordata > Mammalia > Rodentia > Muridae > Lophiomys > Lophiomys imhausi. The sequence goes on from CAJQZJ010000407.1 coordinate 395,985, forward strand.
TAAAGGAAAATGGCAAAGGGCATGCATGGTTCATGGATGGCATACCTGAGCTACTGAGTTAAATTCTATGTGGCTTCTATGAAAATGTGCAGCTCAGATCCTTACTCAAAAAGAGCTTTTTGCTCAGCAGGAGTGAGTGATATTAGCTGGTATCTTCAATCTACAAACAGTTCATGAGAGCCTTTCAGATCAAGGCTGAGCTCCAGATCAAGGAACCCCAGCAACTTCTAGTCAACATTTGAGCCTTCCATGGCTCCTATTTTGCAACACAGCTATTGTTTGGAGGCCTCTAACTGTACAAAGGCCCACTGTCGATTTATGTTCCTCAAATTGAGGTCTCCTTCCTTTGCCCTCTTCTTTCACAGATATCAGAGTCAGTATTAACCTGCAGTCAGAAAGATTTCTCCAACTAATCGTGATACTTTCTCACATGTTTTATAGGCTCTATCTTCAGCAAACTCAACCAATACATGTAGGAATCTTCCATATTTTTGTATTATGTGGAATACTATGCTTTGACCAAGTAATGGCTGTTATATTACCAGTAGCCTGAATTACCTTAATGGAAAACTGTAAATATATTCATAATATGACCTTTGTTGAGATGGCAAATTTTCTGTTACATAGAAGTTCCAATGAACGTACTTTGCTTAATTGAAATTAGACTATACACAAATTAAAGTCTTTCCCTACGTGTTTGTTTAAGGGAGCGCTGAAAATGCAGGATCCTATAGGGAATTGGTGTAATTTTATAGAAATTAGAAGTATATCAAATAAGGCTAGTTTGTGAACAATAAATCTCAAACAGAAGAAAAAGTAAGCAAGCAGCAGAGTAGAAAAATTCAAGCCACAGTCATTAAAAAAAAATATGAAGGTCATCTGAGCAGAGAGCGTTAAGAGCATGTATACTTGGCTGTACCTAAGGACATCACTGTCTTTGACAGATGTGCAGTGCAGCCAACCGAAGAATTTCTTGCAATCAATAACCTTGAGGGGTTCAGGGTTAACAATAGGACCTAATTGAGACACATAGCCTTAAATGAGGAGAACTTTCTCTAGAACACAAGTAAATCAGAAAACTCTTTTGACACAAGAAGAAATAAGGAGAGAAGAACAGATGGGTTATTTTGTTTTCCTACCTGAGCTTGGAAAATCCTCAATTAAAAAAAGCCAAGAACAAATATTTTCACAAGAATATTGAACAAAAATCACCAAAACAGTCTCTCTCCCCCTCCTTCTTGTAACCCAAGTGTCCTTCCATTAATAACAACAATTTTAAAGAGATGGTAATTCAGGATTTCTTGGTGTATTGATTGGATAAGAATTTATAATTAAGTGGAAAGATGGAAGCAGGGCAGGTCTTGTCTTTGTGCTGACCCCTCCATTTCATTTCCTAATTACTGCCAAAACTGTTTGGTGGCATTCAAGTTCACAAAACAAATGTAAACTTTGATGTATGCTCTCCAACACCAGTCTAAAGGGTGGCATTGTTTTCCCATCATGTATAAATGTTACCTGGAAAGGTAACAACACTCTCCTAGTGCAAACTCATGTTTTTATCTAGTATTCCCAACGTGGTAAAACATCTACAGTGATTTTTTAACTTAGTTTAAATAAAATCCATTCAATATTCTAACATTTACAATGTGTGGTGAACTTCCAGTAATAAATATTCCTATGCGTTTGGAGGTTCTATTTAAAAATTTAGTTGAAGCCTTATTCTCATACTTAGTAAAATCCCTGTGAAGCTTGAACAAGATACTTTAAGAATCTTACTCACACCCTATGAAAAACTACATCCAGTTTTATGTAAATGCCTATATTGTCCATGGAATCAATAAAGGTAGCATTTGTTATCTTTCTCTAGGGACTTCTGCTTTTGTTCTGTTCATAGGCTCTAGTACACACACACACACACACACACACACACACACACACACACACACACA
>CAJQZJ010000407.1:398328-425207 GCA_907164525.1 Lophiomys imhausi
ATATATATATATATATATATATATATATATATATATATATATATATACATGCACAAAATTCCTCTCTGGTTTTGCTAAGAACGAATACCCAGCATGACTGCTAACCTCTTTCATACCTCTTTTAGCCATTCACATTTCAGAACAGCATGGAGTATACAGGGTAAGCTGAACTTATTCTTCACGTCCTTCATTTTTAAAAGATAACAATTGCTGTCCTCAGATTCAAGAACAGAGCAGTGGTTAAGGTTATAGCTTCAGAGGTCAGAAGTCCTAAGTATATATCAAATTAGCAATCTGCAACTAGTTACATATGAATTTAGTCAAGGTATATAAAAACCTTGACATTGACTTAATTAGCTATAAATTACAGATGGTTATTTTAATTTGTTCCTTATGACCATTAAGGCCATTTCAACTCATTAGTAACTACCACGAACTACAAATTTAAAATACAGTGCTTTTGTTTGAGGATTTATCACTATAGGGAGGTTCCTTAGTTAGGGTTTTATTGCTGTGAAGAGACACCATAAGCACGGTAATTCTCATAAAGGAAAGCATTTAATTGGGGTTGACTTACAGGTTCAGAGGTTTAGTCCATTTCATCATGGTGGGATACATTTTGGCATGCAAACAGACATGGTTGCTGGAGAGGTAGTTCTGCATCTAGATCAGCAAACAGCAGGAAGAGATAATGAACCACTAGGCCTGGCTTGAGCTTCTGACACCTCTAGGTGGGCCCCCAGTAACATACTTCCTCCAACAAGGCCACACTTCCTAATAGTGCCAATACCTATGAGCCTATGGGGCCATTTTCATTCAAACTACTGCAGGAAGATAGTATTTTAGTCTCAGTCAGTACAATATATGTTCTTGACCAGTGTTTTTCTCAGCATATCTGTTCCATTATTTTACTATTCACTGTCTCAGTCATTTTTCTCATTACTATGATCAAATATCTGTCAACAGTGACTTAAAGGGAAGAAGGATTTATTATGGTTCCTGGTTTCAATGTGTGTAGACCATAGTTGCTTGCTCCCCTTCATTTGGAATTAACATCATGGCAACAGGATTATGTGACAAGGTTATATTTCACTTCTTCATAAACAAGAAGCAATGAGCATGACAAGGAGTCAGAGATAACACACTCCAAGTAACCACTCCTGGTGAGCTATGGGAAGAGAATTCATATTCAAATGATAACATTTTCTTTTACCATTTCTCTATATATGTGATAGAAATTCCATTGCTTATCTGTTAATGTGACAGACTAGATTGGTCTATAATATTTCAATTCCAACTTCATATTCTTGTAAAGTGGGTCTAATTGAAATAGGGTGTCCATTCATAACCCAGTCAGGTGTTATGGTCAAGAACACAGTGGTCAGGGAATTCTAATAGGAGTATAATTTAAAAAACCCATTCCTATCTATGAGGAAATGTGAGGTACAGATGAATGGTACCTTAAACTTTACAGTATTGAATGAATGGATTTCCTTGTAAAGAAAACTCATTTATATTTACTAAACTATAGATCCAGCTATCAATTTAGTTATATAGATACTATTGAAGTGTTTATTTTAGCATTTCTTTGAAATTTGAGCATTTTCCTACTTACTTGGCCACCTATAACATCACTCTCATTTTTTCTGAAAAATTCCATAAAGTCATCTGATGAAATCTACCTCTAATGAATTTTAATGAGCATTTTTCCAAGAAAGATAATACAATTTATCAATATATTGTTTTACCAAGTCTATTATATATAAAATATAGTCATTTAATTAATTTCTAAAATAAGACAAATCATATCATTTCAATTTATCCCTCCCCAAAACACTTTTATATGAAATCTAGAGATTACCATTCTTTTTTATTACATTTTTTATTACTTCAAGTTCTATCTCCATCACAAACCCCTCCCTCCAACCTTCTCAGTCTTACCCTCCCACACTCTACCCCCTCTCCCTCCTATCCTACTTCCCCAGTGTGGGATGACCTAAATGTCAACCCCCTCAGTTCAGCAGTCATATGAGGGAGCCTACATGGTAACTCCACTAGGACAAAGTGTCTCACTAACAGGTAACAAAGTCCATGTTCCTGTTCCTTTCAGTCTGTTGGTTGTAGGATAGTTATCCTGTACTATATGGCTAAAATCCAGTTATAAGTGAATAGATCCCATGTGCATCTGGTCTGGCTTAACTCATTCAGGATAAGCTTTTCTAGTTCCATCCATTTGGCAGAAAATTGCATGATTTACTTGTTTCTGATAGCTGAGTAGTATTCCATTGTGAAAATGTACCATAGCTTTTTTAATCCATTCTTTGGTTGAGGAACATCTGGGTTGTTTCCATTTTCTAGCTATTACAAATAAAGTTACTATGAACATAGTTGAGGAGATTTCCTTGTGGTTTGGTGAGGAATCTTCTGGATGTATGCCCAGGAGTGGAGTAGCTGGGTCTTGAGGTGGAGCTATTCCAAGTTTTTTAAAATATCACCAGCCTGATTTCCATAGTGGTTGTACAAGTTTACACTCTCACCAGCAATGGTGATGTGTATATCTACATTTTAGTGCTGTTCAAACACAGTCTAAGAATGAAGTCATGTGAACGAAATTCAGAGTGCCTCTGAAAAACTCCAAGAAAACAAGACAGGAGTTTTTTTTTGCCTCAGTTTCTTCAAAAATGCAGAAGTGTTCTTGGAATATTTTCTCTTGTCCCTCCAAGTTGTAGTGAATAGGAATGAATTTATTTAAGATTATTTATTACAGCTGGCTATTGTTATTCATTTATGTTCATGTGCTTCTGTGGAAAAACATGTTTTTTTGCAACATGTTGCCTACACTTGTGATTGAACAACTTATTCGTGAGATTTTTCTTACTCTCCAGAATATAAATTGTTTGATACTCTAAATTAAATTGGCTATTTTAGGAGACTTTAATCTACCTGATTTTTAGGCCCTGCTCTCCTAAGTTTACACTGTCAATTAGAGCAGCAACAAGTGCTCAAAATACATACATACATACATACATACATACATACATACATACATATATATATATATATATATATACTGAACTTGATGTCTATGATATAGATAAGATGGTTATTTCTTTATATTGTTTCTTATATCATCCTAAACATAAACTGATATATAACACAACACATAATTTTTCTTATTTATCAGCTATTTAATTACCATATTTCACTCATTTGTCATTAATATGCTATCTCAATATGTCCCTTTTATATGCTGAGATATAAGTAGTCCACATAGAAAATTAAATAAATATTAATTACATTAATGCTTTCAAAAAATTTTTACTATACAACATTAGATATGCCAGAGAAAATAAATCTTAAGAACATGTAAATCATTTTGGATCAAAACACTCTGAAAAGAAATAAACTCTGTGGGTAAGCAGATAAAAGACCAATTCAGAATGCTTCAAAGACAAAGTTAGCTGGTCCACAAGAATCATGTAGTGGAATTGGAATTTTTCCAGCTATGTCTTTCACTGTCATGTGCAGGGTTCATATTCAGTATTTGACATATGGAATCACACCAGGTGTCATTTTAGGACTATGAATCCAAAAGTTTCTAGAAACCAGCTAATTCTAACTCTAAGTCTTACAGTATCCTAACACAACCATAATTTTGTGCTTAAAAACATGTCCCAGATGACTGTTTTTCATGCTTAAATATCTACAACCTATGATCTGTATTACTGGAGTTGAGGCCCATTGTTTACTCAGAAATATAATTCTGTGAATATTTATATGAAACCATAGTACTTCTTAAGCCCCTAAGCATACCGAGTTTACAAACTTTCAATGCTTTGCAAACTCTAGAACAAGCATACAGCAGGCAGCTGGACTTCACTTTGACAAAATTTCATCTAGTGCCTTATATAGTAGTAACAAAATTTGGAAATGTACATGCACAAAACTGTTCACAGTGATAATAAAACTTCAGATATATGGTGCTTTTGGTAAATTATGCACATCTCAATCTAGTATGTGTACTCTAAGAGGAAGGTATTAATAATGTTACCAAAAAATTTACCATTTGACTTCCTTATACTCCAAACCATTTAGCTTAAGTTAGATAAGTCATCACCTGAGATATGACCACTAAGCAACCAAACATTTTGACCCTAATTTTAATCACATTCCTGATTCAACAGTAAAAGAAATACTATGAAGTGGAGCTAGAGTCTTTCCTTTATGCATTCATACAGAATTTTGTTCAAGGCATATAAAGAACTTACATTCAAGTGAAATTAATCATTATGATTGGGGCAGTCATTACAGCTTATATTTCTTCTGATTAGTTGCTACTCATAACAATGGTCATTAAATATTTTGAATGGCTCTCCCAGAAAACATATGTGGAATTGTAGTAGCTGATTTCTAAAATTCATGTTTACAACTTTACTAGATATTGCCCAAAGCTCTTTAAAGTTTTTAAACCAACTTACACTTCTAATAGTAGTTTAACACGTGCACTCCTATTTCTTAACAAGCCATATTGTTAGACTCTCTTTTCCTGGTCTACTATCACATGGTATTTTATTTAATTCACATTTTTCTGATTAGTTGTAATGTATAACAGCATGCATTCATTAGTAATTCAGAACCCTTTGGAAATTATCAATATGTATAGTCTTTATTCAATTTTCTGTAGTCCATTATACATTTTTCCACATACTCTTTTGCCAATTAAACAGTTTGCTAACATCTTCAGATGTAGGTATTTTTATTTTATTTGTAGCTCCACTTATTTTATAGAATGTCATCAATTGTTAGCTATGTATTTGGATAAATCACTTAAGCTCTCAGTGTCTCCATTTAGCTGTCCATAAAACATGAATGATAGTGCCTCATTTTTAAGATTTATGTGAATAAACGTAATAATAAAGTAAAGTATGGGCTAAGAAATATGTAATAAACAAAATTCTCTTTCTGTAGTCATATTCTCATACACCAGGGAAAATAAGACCCTATCACATATGCAAATATCCCCATTGATTTACTGAGAATCAAGGAATGAGCCATTTTGGATGCCTGAACTGAAGTGCAATTTGGCTGGATTATGCAATTCACTCAATAAATACGTGATGAAGGTTTAATATGTGCCAGGCATAAAAATAGAAACGAAAATTAAACCAAAGGTTATGTAGTGTGGGAGAGATAAATAAAACATATTGTAACTTACTATACTGTCAGCATGAAGAAACTTATCAATGTGTATGAGGATTATAAATGATAGAAACAACTACAGATTGGATGATCAGAGAAATCTTATCATGGAATTAATTGGAACAGAAACAAACAACAAAATGAAGAAATGGATTGAATGAAGGCAGTAGGCACAAAGGCCCCGAGAATGAAGCATATTTGTCAATGAAAAAGAACAAGGAAGTGTAAGAGAAGGAATTCATGAGAAGCATAGGAAGAAGGCTAGCAATAGAAAACTGTTTTTATTGTATTGAAGCTTTATAAAAAGTAGTTTCCTCAAGAGTTCTAAAAATAAATTACAGAAAATTGAACTTTCAATGCAGCAAGTAGTGTTGCTTTTATTTAGTATCATCAGAAAATCCATGTTTAATCCAACCACAAGAAAACAAATTGTGGCAAAAGTAAGTGGCAAAACAATGGTCCTTTACATATTTACATTGTATTTGTTACTCACTTTGTGTATTTTCCTTTCATTAAAAAAAAAAAATCAAGGCCTATTTAAGATATCCACTACCTGAAGTTTTGTTTCCTTTAAACTGTCAAGTGGCTTGAGTTTAAAACAGTTGTCTCCCCATAATTTTTGGGGTGACCTCATTACTTTGTGACAGGGAGAGGTCATACTTTGCCTCCCTTCTCAAGAAATGCTGGGTATCTGATAATGAATTTTTCCCAATTCTCTCTCACTCTCCAAGGTGTTCTAATTGATTATTTGCCCTGTGGTTTAGAATCTAGGGGTATTTAATTAATGAGTTTCTTTTACACAAATAGAAAATCTCAGCAGGACCAAAGTCAGACTGGTAAACAGCTCATCTCTTCCCTGCCTGTCAGTTGTAACAACTTATTAAGCCTGAATCCCTGAGCTTGCCTGGCAGTCTATGAGCCATTCGTATTATATCCAGAAATTTTCTTCTTAGACATCAAATTGCTCATTTTCTTTTCTGAAAACATATTATTCATTTTAAAGAATATTATGCAAGTATGTAATTCATTTGATCATAAGAACCCACAATCCTCATCCAACTCCTCCTAGAAACCTCTCTACCATATCTTCTAACTTCATGACCTCTTTTTATAGTCCACTGAATTCAACCAGTGTTGGCCATTTGTGCACTGGAATCTGGACAACCTACTGGAAGACACTTTCCAGAAGAAAACTGATTTCCGCTCACCAGTTACCCCTGACTGAACAAACTCTTCAATTAGGCATGGGGTTTTTTGAGTTCCTTCCCATTATATAGTAAATTTCTGAATTTCTTGATCTTGTGTAGTTCTCATATAGGTACAACAGCTGTTGTGAGTTTATCAGTGGAATGGCCCTGGTGACAGTCTGCAAGTGACTTTCTGTAGCAGTCATCCAAAACTTCTTACAATATTCTTCCGTTATGTTTCCCAAGCCATGTAGGGAGGGGTATGATATAGGTGTTCTGCTTAGGCATAAACTCTCTACAGTGACTTATTCTAATTTAGAATTCATTTTTTACAAAAATAAACTCTTAAAAGTGTGTTCCTTATGTGTTAATTATGGCTGAGTTTTGCAAAATAACTTGCTAAACTACAAACACGTGAGAGTGAGTTCAAGAGTGGGAAAAGTGTGAGAAGTACAACGCTTGTTAGAATAGAAAAAGATCTGTGGAGTCATATATTGATTGAAACTTAAATATATGATTCCCCAAGTTCCACTTACTATTTTGCTGTGGGTCTATGCATAAGTTTCTATTAGTTTCTGGGTGAAGCACCTCTGAAGTTGGTTATGCTAGGCTCCTGTCTGAAAGCACAGCTGAATGTCAGTAATAATGTCAGAGGTAGCCTCTCTCTCATGACATGGGTCTCAAGCCGGGATAGTCTTTTGTTGGCCTTTCCCTCAAATTCTGAATCCTTCAGAAGAGGGGGAAGCAAGATTAAATGAGCCAGAGAGGTCAAGAACACCACAAGAAAACCTACAGAAACGACTAACCTGGGTACATAGGGGCTCATAGAGACTGAACTGCCAACCAGATAATATGCATGGGATGGACCTAGGCACTCTGCACATATGTAACAGTTGTGAACCTTGGTCTTCATGTGGGGCTAATAAAGCAGGAGCAGGTCTGTCTCTGACTGCATTGCCTACTATTATATCCCTTTCCCCTAACTGGGCTGCTTTGTCTAGTCTTAATAGAAAAAGGTCCACCTAGTCTTACTGCAACTTGGTATGCCAAGGCTGGTTGATATACATGGGAGTCCTCCCATTTTCTGAGGAAAAGGAGAGAAAGGGTGGATAGGGGGAGGGGAGGAGAGAGGGAGGATCTTGGAGGAGAAGAGGGAGGTGAAACTGCTGTGATAGGGATGCAAAGCAAATAAATAAATTAATTAAAGAAAAGCAAAAAAAACTTTGAATATATTATTTCTCAAACCACTGTCTTTTCTACTTTTCTTTTTTGTTGAAGTTTTCAAATGTTGGTTTTATTTCTGATAAATTTCTTCTGAAACATATCTTCCCAAAATACCAGTTTCATTTGTCTTTCACAGACTTTTCTCCAGGCCAAAAGCTCACAGTGCTAAATGTGTTCTGTCTCAACTCTCAGAACCTTCAGCCTGAGAACACTTAGGCTCTTGCTAAATTCCAGATTTTAGGGCTTATCCAGAGATAGTGAATGGGAAATCCCATTCATACAGCTTAGTCATCTATATCTAAACAATTTTTCCATGTAATTCTGAAATTTGAGAACCATTGCTTTAACAGATCAGTTGATGATCTGCCATTTATATATAGAACACATTCATATGATGTTTTTCTTAGCTTCATTTCATGGGGCTAATTTTAAAAAGGTCTTACAACCACCATAAGCCACATTTTCATATTGATGTGCATATATTAATGAACTAATAAGAGGGAAGGTCACACAAATCTTTTTACAACAATTTAAAATGCAACTTTTTTCTTTGCCAATTCAGATAGTAGTTGTTCACTGCATGTGGAAGGGATCCCAAAATGTGACACCGATATTAATATTTAAATTTTTCAGCATTTCACAGCAAAAAATAAAATCTCAGGGGGCCAGCTTGATATTGCTTTGAAGGCCACTTCTCAATTTCTTATACAAAGAATATCTATACATTGTTCATTTTTCATCTCCAAGTTTATTCCTCCTGGGAAGAATCCATTTTGAACTATTCCATCTATATAATTGACTATTTGTATGCAGGTATTAATGGAAAAGTTGACCTTCTTGAGGTCCACTAACCAGGCTCAGCTCTAAATTGAGTCTGCTTTCAGGATAAGTATTATCAGATGAGACTATAACTATAGAGCAACATTAGGCTGGTTTTCTTAAGCCTTCTATGAAAAACTGTCAGCATATCTGTATTTAATTCTGGGTCTCACTAAAGGAGAGGATAGAAAGCAAACAACTCAGTTTTTCATAAGAAACTAGCCAATTCTAATAAATGGGTAACTATCTGCATAAATGTTATTATGTGAATATATACACCTATTTTCCCCAGGAAATTATGTCCACTTCACAGAATTGTTGTGACAATTATGTACTTAAATGAAATAACATTTCTAATAAACATGTACAATTACAATCAGTTTCTTTCAAGCAGTGTTCCTCAACTTGTGATTGGTGACCCCTTTGGGATCAAATTACCCTTTCACAGGGGTTTCATATCAGATATCCAGCATATCATATATTTATATTATAATTCATAACAGTATCAAAATTACAGTTATAGAGTAGAAACAAAATAATTTTATGGTTGGGAGTAACCACAACATTTGAACTGTATTAAGAGGTTATAGCATGACAAAGGCTGAGAACCACTGGAGACAGTAATAGTAGGGTCCAGTCTCCCATTTTTAAAATTTGTTCTGAATCTTTCTTTGAAACTTCCTAACCCTTTCATCTTTTTCCTTATCAAAACCTGTTCTTAGCCAGATGAGACTGATATCAGACAGTTTTAATTCCACTACTAATGGTGGACTGCTACAAGAATAAAGCTGGCCTGAGATATATGGTGAGAGCTTGTCTAAAAGAAAAATTATGAGCAGTACATAATGGGAAATAATTGCATGGTTAGATTAATATATAGATAAGTTTTCAGCGACAGCAGGAGAAAACATTCAAATTCAGAAAAACATTTTTAGCTTAAGGAAATAAAATTCTAAAACTAGAATTTAAATGAAGATTCTGGATTGACCTAGAATACTAGGTCAAAAAGACTTTTTTGAAATCCTAGAATCAAATATTAGGGTAATAAGTCATCTTGATTCTAAAAAAAAGACCAGGCCTATGGATCCTATAGACAATTTACACATAAAACACACACACATACATACATACACACACACACATACAACATATATATATATATATATATATATCCACATATATTTATATTTTAGATATCTGGTACTAACAAAGAGTTAAACATACCCAAATATATTAATAAATCATACATATATAAACTTACCTTTTTAATAACTTGCTAAACAATTTGCCAAATTCCATTCACAATATTACTAAAGAGAAACCATGTTCCTGAAATCTACCATATGGTCCAAATATATACCAGTATTGAGGATATTCCTAAAGATCTCTAAGAAAGCATATGACAGAAACAATTTTATGCCCATCTTTATTGATACACTAGTCATAACAGCCAAGATATGGAACTACCTGGTAACTCCATCAACAGATGAATGGATGAAGAAAATGTGGTATGTATACATAATGGAATTTAATTGAGTCTTAAATAATGAAATTATGTCATCTGCAGAAAATGGATGCCACTGGAGAGATATTAAATAAAATTAGTCAGACTCAGAACTTTAAATAGTATATCTTTTTCTCATTTATAAATCCTAAATTTCTATAAACATGTGAAGTAAATATTTTATATATTATACATTATGATATGTATTATACATATATTACATATAATATACATATATAATTATATATGCATAATCAAACAAAGAGGGGAAAGAAAAGTGATTTGATGGGTTAATACGATCAAAGTATATGACATACTCACAGGAAAATATCTCTCTGAAACCCATTAATATATATAGTGAATATATATCAATAACATAAATAATTATGTTAACAACAACAAAAAATAGCTGCTTTGGTATATTTATGTACTGAATCATAGGCAAATTCCCTCTCATAGAGAATTTCCTCCTGTAAAAAGAAAGGAGTTCATCTGTCTGGCACATACTCAGCATGGTCCAGTCTGAAGAGACAGAGATAAATTCACTAAATGGATTTGTAAGGACTCCCTTTCTCTTTCAGTGTAGTGATATTTAATTTTCTTAGTTTTGCCCTATTGCTGCCAAGAAAGAAAGTCCCCCTTCTTCCTTTGGCACTGGAAGTGGCTATCGGTTCATTCAATACTATGCTCCTGCTCCAGAAGTTGACAAAATGGAATTTTAACTTCCTGACACATGTTGTTTTAGCTCTTAGTGAAATAAATGGTGTCTATATTGCACATCATTATTTATATGCTGAAAGGTTTTTCTATGAACAAGGATTTGCCATGTGAATCATCCCTTATCATCCTCATTTTTCTTTTGCTAAGTCTAGGGAATTCTTATGAAAAATTTCACCAATATTCAACATTAAGTCTGTCAGGAAAGAAAGGGAAATATACTCATATTTAGGCCTGAGAGAAGTTCAAATTAGGAAGCAGCTCATGGTTTTCCCATGGAGCTGAAGTTTCAACAGCTGAGTATCAATTAAAAAGTGATCCTAACTCTATAAACAATACCATTTTTCAGAAAATTGTAAGCTTTTTATTTATTCAATTTTATTTTATCTTATATTATTTTACCATAACCAAACTGCAAGCTTTGTTTTTCATATGAAACTGCATGAACTTTAATATGCTTTTCTCCAAACAGAGAAAAATATGTATTGATCATTCTGCATAACTAATGGCATAATCCTAATAAAATGTGAAGTCCTACTTAGGAATGGTATACCAGAACGCTGATTGAAGAATCATCAAAAAGATAAGGACAAATTATCCTTATAAGGAATCAGGTCATTATATATGATCTTTACAGAAAAACGGGATTTAAAAAGAAGAAAAATTAAAAATCAATTTCAATATCCCAAAAATGAGAATGTACAACCAAGGAATAGTCATTTAATCTAAGCCATGGAACAACTTAAAATAACATCACTAAATTGCAGATCAATGGGATCAAGTTAGAAAAAAAAAATGATCCCTTTTGTCCAGGAAGGTGATAAAGCCTTAACATTTACCACATAAAAATGATAATTTTTGTAGACATCACTGACACATTTATTCAGCAAAACTTCCCACACCTCCTTTTGCTTTGCTCCAAATCCTCTCTCTTTTTCTCCTCATTGATACTCTCAGTTTATTTCCACTTTAGACCTAACCACTTGCTTTTCCTTCTGTTTGAAAAGTCTCTACATGTGGGCAGATGTTTTGTTGTTATTACCTATCCTCTCCTAGTTCTTTCTCTGAAACGTTTTCATGTCTTATTCTATGAATTCTTTACCTTCCAACATCATCTATCACCCATAAGGGTTTATCCTCCTTAGTCCAAAAATTACAGTCTAATATACCAAATATAAAAGTACTAGTACTTTCTTTTTACCTACTGATAATAAATAAATTTACATTGGTTCATTAGCTTTAGCCATTATAAAAGTTTCTTCTTTTACTGTGATAATAAGTTTTCCTTTAACTAAAATACTTAGAAGCAGGGCTGCAAGAACTCACACACACACACACACACACACACACACACACACACACACACACACACATACGTATATGAAAATGTGAAACTATGTCTTTTAGTGACAGTACATTAATTATTTTAGCATTTCTCCAAAACATGATTTAGAATTATAGCCTTCATACTCACAATGTATTTTTTGTTTGTTTTTGTTTTGTTTTGTTTGCTTGTTTGTTTTTTTTTAGCGTTTTTTTGAGACAGGGTTTCTCTGTATAACATCCCTGGCTGTCCTGGAGCTCATACTGTACACCTGGCTGTCCCTGAACTCACAGAAATCCTCCTGCCTCTGCCTCTCCAGTACTGGTATTAAAGGAGTGCAACACCACAACTGGCCATTACAAACAGTTTCAAACTGCCATGTGGGTTCTGGGGTTTAAACTTGGGTCTTTTGGAAAAACAGCCACTGCTCTATACTGCTAGGCCATCTCTCTACCCCCATACTTAACAATTTTTTTATAGAATAACCATTTAACAGGTGTAGGGTGAGAATTTCACTATGGATTCAATTTGTATTTCTCTACTAAGTATTAGTGCTGTCTTTCTACATGTTTTCTATCACTATATTCTTACGGATCAGATCAAGTATCTATTCAAGATTGTCTACTTTTCTGTTAAGTGTTTTTCAGTCTTGTTTCAAAATAACTAGAGACTCAAAAGAATTTGCAAAGAATCAGATGCAGAGCTCTGTGAGTCATTCCACTAGTTTCCCCCACCTATAACATCTGATATAACTATATTCCTTTATCAAAACCAGTAAAATGGGTTTCATATAATGTGTTCAATTAGACCAGAGAATCTTAAACTTTTTCCATTTGTAATCCTGAGTATTTTTCATGGTTCTAAGTATGCAGGCATATAAAAGATATACAAAGCAAACATCTGCTAGGAACACATTATAATGAAAATGGAATTTATTTTAAAATTGGTTGTTATATACATAATTTACCATAAAAGACAAAAGAAAACTGTATTCCAGTGATATAAATATGCTTTTTGACAGGTAGCAAACTCTATGTACCTGTTCCCTTTGGTGCATTGGATGTAGCACAGTTATCCTGTATTATATGGCTAAAATCCAATTATAAGTTAATAAATGCCATGTGCATCCTTCTGAGTCAGGGTTAGCTCACTTTGTTACCTGTCAATGATACACTTTGCCCTAGTGGTGCTGCCTTGTATGCCCTCAGTGTATTGAGGAGGCTTTTGGCCCTCATATGACTGCTGAACTTGGGTGGGGGACTGATATGTAGGGACACTCCACTCTGAAGGAGTGGGATGGAAGGGATAGAGGGTAGAGGGTGGGAGCGCGGGACTGGGAGGGGTGAAAAGAGTGTATTGTGATGGAGATGTAACCTGAAGTAATAAACATAAAAAAGAAAATAATATCCTTTTTTAATATTTTTTACTGTTTATTTATTACTTCAATTTACATCTCCATCACAGTCCCCTCGCTCTACCCCTCCCAGGCCCACCCTCTAACCCTTCCACCCTCTCCCCCTTCTCCCACCTATCCTACTCCTCCAGTGTGAGGTGTCCTATTATCAGCTGCCTTCAATTCAGCAGCCATATGAGGGAAAAGAGCTTCCTCTTGCACTGGGGTCCTACATGGCAGCTCCTCAAGGCAAAGTATCCTACTAAGAAGTAACAAAGTATGTGCTCCTGTTCCTTTCAGTCTGTTGGTTGTAGGATAGTTATCCTGTACTATATGGCTAAAATCCAGTTATAAGTGAGTAGATGCCATGTGCATCTTTTTGGGTCTGGCTTAGCTCACTCAGTATGAGCTTTTCTAGTTCCATCCATTTGGCTGCGAATTGCATGATTTCCTTGTTTCTGATGGCTGAGTAGTATTCCATTGTATAAACATATTATAATGACAAATGGAATTTATTTTAAAATTAGTTTTTATATACACAATTTACCATAAAAGCCAAAAACACATCTTCATTCCAGTGATATAGATATGCTTTTTAATTTTAAACAAAGAATAAAATTATAGTTGAATATTTGATTTCATAGTTTTTTGAGCATCTACATTTTTCCCAAGGTAATAAATAGTTCTGTTTTATAATTATCAATACATATAAATAAGTAGTAGAAGGTGAGAAGAATATTTAGTGCTATTTCAGAAGTAGTTAGAAATTCAGTTCTAGTCACAAAACAAAATGAATTGAATTACTTTTTATGAAACGCATGTCAGCAACTCAAAGAGCCACTTTGAAGTCAATCACTGTGACACTACACAATCCAAAGATACAGTCATGTGATTTTGTATGCTAACACAAGATGGCAGGAAATTATAAAGGCTTTGTTCTCTGTAAACATATTTTATGCATCTATAAGAATAAAAAATTATGTGTGGAGTAGAAATACTGCAATAATCTTGAATCTGAACTGAGGTGTTTCAGTAAACAGTGTTTGGCATCATGTGCCTTGACAGCACACACTGTGCAAGGTGAATGTGTTGTGTGTTCAGAAACATGGTTACAGTTAAATCACATGATGAGAAACATGGCAAGTGATGTCAGAAACACCTTACATTCCTTACACATTTAATTTTGAATGAATATTTTTCCCTTTTGCATTCACAAAACATTATTTTTTCATGACCTCCGCATTCAGTTAGTTAGTAGAAATTGTTTAGGTTTCATTCGTTTTTCATGAATTTGTATATCTGTATATAGTTTTATGAAACTTTATCCCACCCACAGGCTCCTGTAAATAAATTTAAAAAGATAATACTAAAGTGTTTTAAACAAAGAAACTCATTAATGCAACTGCTTTCAGTTTTCAGTAGCTCCCCAACCCATAGCATGTCTATTACCACTAATCTGGTCCTCCAAAATACAGTTTTCTCCTGTCAAGAATTTAACAATTTCTGTGTATCAAGACTTTGTCCTTTCTATTGCTTATAAGTATTACATGATGCTGTATCAGAGTGTTTTTAACCCTCAACCCCTTGAAAGACACTTGGCTAGTTTCTATGGAATATTCACAAAATTGCTCTTAAAATAAATAATCTTTATGGAAAAAATCCAAGTTTGTTTGCTTAGTGCATGTTTAGTTTTATTTTAAAAAAAGAAATTGTTAAGTATTGTTCAGGGTAACTGCACTATTTTATGTTCACAACAGTAATTCATGAAAGCCCTACTTTCCTTGCATTTTTCAGATTCAGTTGGTTTTAATTACTATGGAGGTCAGTCTGCGATATCTTAGAAAACTTGGAATAGCTCTGCCTTGGGACCCAGCCATACCACTTCTGGGTATACATCCAAATGACTCCTCACCGAATCACAAGGAAGTTTCCTCATCTATGTTCATAGCAGCCTTAGTTGTAATAGCTAGAAACTGGAAACAACCAGATGTCCCTCCACCAAAGAATGGATTAAAAAACTATGATACATCTACAGAATGGAACACTACTCAGCTATCAGGAACAATGAAATTATGCAATTTGCAACCAAATGGATGGAACTAGAGAAGCTCATCCTGAGTGAGCTAACCCAGACTCAGAAGGATGCACATGGCATCTATTCACTTATAGTAGGATTTTAGCTATATCGTACAGGATATCTATACTACAACACAATGCACCAAAGGGAACATGAACATAGATTTTTTTTTCCTGTCAATGAGACACTTTGCCCTAGTGGTGCTGCCTTGTAGGCCCCCAGTGTATGAGGAGGCTCTTGACCCTCATATGACTGCTGAACTGGGGCGGGGGACTGTTATGTAGGGACACCTCACTCCAGAGGAGTGGGATGGAAGGGATAGGGGGTAGAGGGTGGGAAGACGGGACTGGGAGACGTGGAAAGAGAACACTGTGATGGAGATGTAACCTGAAGTGATAAATAAATACTTTAAAAATTACTATTTTTCACTTCAATCATTCTAATAGATGTAACTTTAACTCACATTTCTTAATGTTGAAGAATGTGGTCCTGTCCATAATTTGTCCATATTTCTGAAATGTTTATTCCAGTGCTTTGTACATTCATATGGGATATTTTGCATACAGTTTGAGTATTATGGATGTGTTCTAGATATCACTCCTTGTGTTGTAATTATGGCTTTAAAATGTGGTCTCCCCAGGATAGGATATATGGTCAGGAATAGTTTACCAACACAAAATGGATCCCGTATTTCCTGTTTTATTTTCATGCCTTTTTGAGCTTCTTTTTGTTGTGGTTTTGTGGACTTTTTATGAGAGAGGAAGCATATGAGGTTTATTGGGTGGGGAGGGAACATCTGGGAGAAGTTTGGATTGGGGAAAGATTATGACCAAAACATATTGTAAAAAAATATCCCTTAAGTATGCATTAAAAAATATGACTTCCTAGTATGTGACTTGACTTTTCCTGTGCTTTAGAGCCCTACACAAAACAAAAGGCTAAATACAAGTCACCATTTTTCTTTTCAGAATCATAATTTTTTGTCATATCAAAATTTTCTTATGTAGTTTGAGCTCCTGAAGATTAGTTTATAGGTTTTAATCTAGGAATTGTATAGTTTTATACTTAAGTCCCTCATACTTCAAATTTACTTCTACATGAGGTATAAAGTTTATCTTTTAAAGAACTTCTGATTGGTATTATGATCTAGTTGAAAAGGTTATCCTTCCTCCATTTGAATTTTTATTTCTCATTAATCAAAATCAGTTGCCCATTCAATTCACTTGTTAAGTGTGCCTTTCTTTCCATCACCAAAACAATTTTTATTACTGTAGATACAAACTTTAATATTAGTTTTTTTCAAAATTGTTTTACCTGTTATTTCTCTCACTGAAAATTTGCCATCGTGTCATGTCTGTCTATATATTAGAAAGTATTGGCATATTTACTATATTTTTCCTTAATAATAAACATTTTCATTTATATCAGTTTTATTGAAATAATTTTTTTAATTACATTCTAATCAGTTTCCCCCTCTTATCTCCTCCCAGATCCTTCCTATCTCCCCATTCATCCAACAAACAAATGAGAACAAAGCAAAGCAAACAAAAACAGAAAAGAAAAAATAAAAAAGCATGAGAAATATATACACATGCTCTCTCTCTCTCTCTCTCTCTCTCTCTCTCTCTCTCTCTCTCTCTCAGACACACCTACCATAAAAAAAATCTGAAACTATAATAGATAAGCAAAAGGCATGTAAGGTTGGTTTTCTTTAAAGGGCCAAACAAAACATTGTAAGACAAAACATCTCCAAAAATACCATTGAGTTCATCTTGTACTGCCCATGATGCCTCATTTAGGTTTAGTTTGTATACTTAGTGGGACTCCATCGGAGAAAACTATTTTTTCCCTTGTAAGCAATTGTCAATTGGAGATAACTTCAGGGTTAGGGATAGGGGCTCATGTCTACTTATAATACCTAGATGTAGGTAGAACCACATCTGATTTAAATCTGTGCAAGCCATTCCCATACTGCCATAGTCTCTGTGAGTTCAAATGTCCTGTTATGTCTGAAAGATACTGTTTTCTTGGTGTCTTCCATCTCCACTAGCTCTTACTATCTTTCTACCTCTTCTCTCAAATACTTCCCTGAGCCCTGGAGAAGAAGCTTTTAATGGAGACATCCCATTTAGGACTAGGTGTTTGAAGTCTCTTATTCTCTGCATATTGTGGTTTTTTTGTGTTAGTTCCTGTATCATGCAGCAAGAAGCTTCTCTGAGGCTTGCTGAGTAAGTGACTGGTTTATGGGTGTAGGAGAATGTCATTTAGGAGTCATTTTATTACTAATTTTTTTCTTTTTTTTTTGTTTTTCGAGACAGGGTTTCTCTGTGTAACAGCTCTGGCTGTCCTGGACTCACTTTGTAGACCAGGCTGGCGTCGAACTCACAGAGATCCACCTGCCTCTGCCTCCCAAGTGCTGGGATTAAAGGCGTGCGCCACCACCGCCCGGCACTATTTTCCTTTAACTGAACAAAAATATTTGATTTTCGTCTAGGTCTATGGCTTATCTAGTCTCAGTTCCTTGGCCACCCAATCAATCCATGTTGAAGATAGTTCCATCTCATAGAGTGGACCTAAAATCCAATCATATAGTGGTTAGTTACACCCATAATTTTTATGCCACGAATGCACCAGTGTATCTTGCAGATGAGTCACCATTATAGATCACAGAGTTTGTAACTGGGGTTGTGCTTACCTTTCTCTTTGGTAGTATGCATCGTATCTTCCAGTAGTCTGTAGTCATTAGGGTTAAAGGCTCTAGGTAGTCACCAGCTTTTCTTCTCAATGTTCACTGAGTTATGCATGTGTTATCTTTAGCAATAGGGCCTTTCTATCAGTCTGTAGAAAGCAACTAATAGTCTGGAGAATAGTCTGAATAGTATAGAGGTTGCCATGGGGCTAATTTGGCCAACAACTCAATTAGAAGAAAACCCATTCCAAGCATTGGAGCTTTCATTTGGTGGTGTCTTTCTGGAAATTTGCCTTCCTTAGTATTTTGATCTAATTTAGATTTATTGCACATGTGTATATATTTTAAGAAGATTCTATTGTATTGTGTTTCTGTAACACTCCTCAAATGGGCCTTCATGTTAGCTATCCTAAGTCTGAAAATCCATTTGAGTGCCATAGCTTTTCATCTAGTTCCTACTTTATTTAATGTTTTCAAATTTTTATAATTTCAGCATTCAGTGTCTCAATGATTTTCTAAGTTAACATTTGAATGTTTCATTATTTGGATTTATTATGTTATTGCATTTAAAATTTTAAATCTATATGATTTTTTAAGCATACACAACTATGATCAAATTTAGTATATTGATTTGTATTTTATGACTTTGCAAGTCTTATCTCCTTTTAAAAGTTTGAAAAAAACTTCAATTTTGTTGTGACCCAGTTTCTCAATTCTTTCATTATGTGGCCTTTTACACATTCTCTAATCCAAGATCAGGATGTTTTTAATCTATATAATCTCCTGAAATTTAACTTTAATAATTTTCCTTTAAATCTGAGATTTAGCTCAAGGTTTATTTTTTACATATAGATTTCCACAAGTTTTAATACCATCTGATAAAAGTATATTATTTCTACATTCAACTGTTCCATGAGAGAAATAAAATCAAAAAAGTCCATATATACATGACCAATTAAATTTTTACAAAGGCTTATGAAAAGTTCAATGTCTACATCTACCCTGATTAGCAGCTAAGAAGCTTCTCAGTGATTGTGTCTCCTAAGGTATTACAACCTGTCTAATCTTAAAAATTTGTTTCTCACCAATAACATATGGCAAAGTCTAGTAGATGTTTTTTTAAAGATTAAGTCTTAAAAGTGTATCTTCTGTCTTAGAAACAGTCTATTCATTTTAGTAAAACGGTAGCAAGTTGAATAATCCTACATAGCAGAAAAATAAAGATGGTAACCATACAGATAAAAAGTAATTGAGGCCATTAATTAGTACAACAGCACTCATGAAAAGGAATCCTGCTTGTGAAGTATGCCATGAGATCTCCTCTTCCTGATAGTTTCAGCACATCTTATTTCTCTTGATTACTAAAGTTCAGCTTTCCACAACTTCAACTTTTTAATTTAATATTTTATGTATAGATGTTTTACTTACATGTATATCTGTGCACCAAGTGCATGCAATAATATCAATTTTTATTGTAGTGATTTTCTTGTTTTTTTATTTGATTCTCTTAACTTCCTTTTTTAATTCTTTATATATCGTTAATTTTTATTTCTATAAGCTGGAAGCTTAAAATAATAATTTTAGATTTTCCCTTCTTGCTATCACGAACATTTAATGCTATGAATATCCCTATAACTACAATTAGTTTTGTATACTCATCTAGTTTAAAACTGTTCTTAAGTTTTAAAAATGCTGTTTTAAGTGTGTTTGTCAAATACTGTTTTATTTAAGGGGTATGAAAATAAACTCTTTTTACATATCTGTTTCTTTGGTAGTAATTAAGGCTTTTAAAAATATATTCTTTACACGATTACAAGTTCATAGTGTAGTTTGATCATAATCTCCCTCATGTTTTCTTTCCAGTTCTGCAAAACTACTCATTAGCATTTATTTGAAGAATTGTTACAATGTCAGTGAATTTGAATATCTTTATAATTCCAGGGTTGGTGTCTACTGACAGTGTTTTCCCAAGCTAGTAAGATTTTTCTGAATAATTCTGCCATACATTGTAGATAATGTATTGTTATGAGTCTCTGGGTCTTACTTAAATCATATGAAGGATGTTGATGTTACTGTGTTGGCAGGTAGTCAACTTAGTTTATTATAGGCCACAAATTCTGTAGGCTGAAATTTTACAACAGTTCCAATTTCCAAGTCCTGTCAGGGTTCTTTGAATCTGTCCACCCATTGAGACCAAGGTAATGAGGTCTCTGCCTTTCAGGTCTCCAGGTCTATGACAGACTACACAGGTCCAATCCCTGTATTGTTATCCATGGATGAATTTGGAAATTAATGAAGAACTGTAGCAAACACTTCCTTCTTCACCATGTGCCAGAACATTCTGATTCTGTGGAATTTTCTGTATGTTTTCTAGGAAAAATGAAACAAACAAACAAAAACCATGGCTTTATTTACTTATATTGTATATAATTCCTGTCACTTATTTTGTGTTTAGGATCATACAGCAGCAACAACAACAAAAACAAAAACCAGAAAGACAAACTGTAGTAGGAGTTTGTTCAGTCTCTTGGGATCTAAGGCCCTCTATCACAGAGAAAGTGTGTCTTACGCTGATGTGGATTAATATTCCTGTCACATGTATCTCACCTATTGCCATGAGTACTTGAGCTGGATTTGGCCCAGAGGAGGTAAAAGAAAATTCTAGGAGCATCCTCAAGTTTAGACATTAGGAGACTGTTCTGCTTCCAGATATAGAAAGAAAAGCTTTCTAATCCTCTTTCTTCACCCCAAGCCTGTTTGTGTTTTAGATTGCATTATTGTCATACAGGAGCATGCTGAAGGAAAACACTGATAAATACACCATAAATTCAGTGGTACTTTTAATTCTGGACTTTTTCTTCTTGCCACAGTTTACAGTTCACAGCTTTCAAATAACTGCTCTATGCATTCTTTTCAAGTTTTATAGCTATAGTTAATGGGAGACACAGTGGAATTGCTTACTCAATCTCACCCAGTGCTTAGAACTACTCAGACATTTTATAGTCTTTGGCTCTTTGTTTAGGACTTTCTTTTTATGAGTCAGACTAGAAAGCTGTGAGATCATGGACTTTGTCTCCTCTTCTATTCCAACTCTAACTTGGCATATGTCAGGTACTTAATACAATTTTTGACAAATGACTGAATGAGTCACTGTGAATAATTAGTACTGAGTCATTATTTTCTAAATATCTAAAGCTATTGGTTTATTTTAAAGTGGTAATTGGTAAATTTTCACTTTCCCTAAAACAGACAAATACATTTATTTCACCTTTATAACTATATGTACCTATTAAAATATATTATATTTATTATGAAAATATTAATCTACAATAAATGTTATCTACCATAGCTTTGATTGAAAAAGCAAATATTGTACTGTAAAATACTATGTATTTGAGAACATTTTAACTATTTCGGCTAGGTGATAGTAATTCCAGCAGACCTTATAAAATTTAAAATTTATTTGTTCCTTAGTGACAGATGTATTTCCTTGTGTATAGGGGCATGTTTATAGCACCCCAAATTTAGACATGGATCTTTGTAAGAATTAATCAGTTATTTAGGTTAAATAGCCATTATAGTTTGTTGGTAGCTATAATTTGGTTCTGTGACATGTTACCTCTGTAGGATAGCCATTTTGTAAGATGACTTTGGCTTTCTCTGTTTTGAGGTGTTTCAAGAAAGGAGGAGGATAATGTGTATGTACATGTGTGTGCATTTGTGTACATGTGTGTGCCTGTGTGTGCATCTGTGAGTTCATTCTTGTGTGTGTGTGTGCTTAATACTGCTGATATCAGCAAAGAAACCTAATAGATTAATAGGGTGTTTCAAAGGCAACAATTCATACTGATGCCCATGAAAGCAATTCCAAAAGGACAGTTTTTCATCTACATGTTGGGTCTTTTCTTTTTATCTGCACTGAAGGAACATCAAAACTAGGCATGAATAAACATAATAAATTTTGTCCCCCCAAAAGTAAAACACAAAATAGCTCATAGTATTAGTTTTTTCTTCTTATTTTCATTCAAAGTAGAAATCTTGAAGCAAAAAGTATAACAACAACTTACAAATGGCAAGGATGATATATAACATAAATGGACAAATTAGGTATGAAGGAGGGAAAGAACAGGACAGGGTCACTTCTATTGTAATTGTAGGCTAATTCATGGTGATAAGCTCTTATATTCTCTGTCTTTGGAACTTGTCCAATAGGATAATTATAATTACATGGCCTAGGAAGGTTAACAGGAAATAAATACTATTTATTTCATAAGACATTTTTTCACCATTGAATTTAAGCGCTATTATTTCCATGAGTCATTCTCAGGCAATTAGAAGATATATTAGGTCAAATCCTAATATTGATACTCCTGACACCAGCCTCCCCTCTGAACTACCCGTACCTAGATATACTGATCAATCCACAGCATGTATAAGGGCACCATCTTTCCAGAGAAAACATTAAGTTTCATCAGATATCTGACCAAAATGCTTACAAGGACATTCCTGAATGATGAAGGCAAATGGAATCAATAGCAAATTAAGATACAAAAGTCAGAAAGGACTTATGTCACTTTACATGAGTAAAAAAAACTGTATTTCAGGATATAAATGACAGACCCCAAAATCAGGCTATCTAGAATGCAGTATAAACTCTACAATCCTAAGTATTCAATTTACTTTCCAGAGATCTTTTTTTATAATCTCAGTTTTTATTTGATTAAGGAAATCCACCACTTCTTGATTATTAGTGAGCCCCCTGAATACTTTTTTTTTTTTTGTCAATCAGTTTTTCTAAATGGGTATCTGAAAAAGTATGATTTCTTGAAATTTTCTTTTACTTACTTATCTATCTATCTATCTATCTATCTACTATCTATCTATGTATCTATCTATCTATCTATCTATCTATCTATCTATCTATCTATTTATTGAGATGGGATTTTCTACGTTGTTCAGTCTTATCACAAATTCTTGAGGCCTTAGTATACACTATCATGTGGGATTTATTTTATCACTAATTTTGAAACAGGGTCTCATTAGGTAGCACTGGCTGGCCTGAAATGGATTCTATCACAGATATATCTGCCTGTGCCTCCTAAGTGCTGAAATTAAAGGCATGTGCCACCATTCCCAGTCATTTGCAATTTTCTAAAACATTTTTTTAGTTTTTTTGTATTGTTTTATGTTTATTTATTACTTCAGGTTACATCTTCATGACAATGCCCTCTTTCCACCCCTCCCAGTCCCTCTGTCCCACCGTCTAACCTAACCCTTCCATCCCACTCCTCCAGAGTGGAGTGTCCCTACATATCAGTCCCCCACCCCAGTTCAGCAGTCATATGAGGGCCTCCTAATACCCTGGGGGCCTCTGCTCCAGGCCCCAGGCCTCTGCTCCGCAGCTGGTAGGTCTGTTTCCCTGAGTGTCTGGGAGTTCTGCCTAGGAACACTCGTCCCTGGATTCGCTGGGTAAAACCCTGCGGGTTTGCACTTCTTATGTTGTTACTCAGTTTGTTTATATTTCTGTGAAGTTGTAGCTATTTTCCTGATGCTCAAATGTGTCCTTGCCATCTGCCACCATTTGGGTTCCCTGGTCACAAGTCTTTTTTTCCTCTATTTTTTCCAGAATCACTCACTTACTCTCTTAGTAAATTTTCTCCCAAACTGACCAGCATGCAGGATGAATTCTCGGTATTTTCTTGAATTATATTTTCCACGAATGACTTTTTGACACATAAAAAGCCATAGAACAGGTTTCTTTCTTTAATTTTGTTTTACTTTTCTTCTCCCTATTTCAAGCACATGCTTTATAATTTTCCTTGTGTGTAATCTATATTTTTGATATGAAAACAAGAGTTCAGGATTTCCATAAGAAATTTTCTGTGATCCTGCTTCCTAAATCATTATTTCATAAACTTCTCTGTTTATCAGTATTATATTTAAGTTATATTATAACAAGCTTCCATTTGTCTTTCACTGTATAATACTTAACTATTATAATCAAATACACTCCTAAATCTATAACATTTTAAAGACTTTTTGGGATTGTCCGTATGGAGCCAATTATATTTATCAACTTAACTGTTGATTTAATGAAGAACAATGTGAAGGGATAACCTGAGTATGAACTTCCCAACTGTAGTAGTCAAAATACAACTAAGAGAACAGTTTCATACTTTCTGTTGCAACATTAGCTATACTACCTGAAACTTAAACAGCAAATTCCTGTCTGGGAGGTAGGACATCCAGAGTTATAGCTGATTTTCTAAGTGGACAGATATGTTATCTTCCTATTATCAAAGTGATGCCTATTCAGTCATGACTCTCTCCATTTAAAGCTACATTCATGAAGCTAAACAAGTGATTTATATCCAAATTTGTATAAATGTAATCATAACTCAATTTACTTTCCTTGCATCAATTTGTTATATTTTCAAATTTAAAATAAAAAGAGGCCACTTAAACTCCCTGATAGAAAATGTGTTTGTTTTACTTCTCAGACGGTTCATAAACCTGGACAAAGTTTACACATATAAAGAAATATTAACATAAGAACTGTTAAGTCTCAGTTATGGCATTTTCCTTTGCAGTTATGGATTTTCCTTTGCAGAATTAGCTGAAATTCATGAGTTCATCTAGCTTCTACCAAGATTTCAAGCTCTTTATAGATTTTAATTTTGGAAATGACATGACTGCCCATTATTGAGTTTGTTCTACTCTGTCTAGAACAATTTCTATACAGGAGTATAATATGTAAGGTATGAATAGAGTGTATAGGTAAATGTTTTCTACATGTCTACCTTGGAGCAGAATAAAGGAAATCTCTGATTGTTACCTATTAGAGTACATAAATAATCGCAAGATACCTTGATGGTTGGTTGCATTGGATCCTAGGATGAAAATAGATGAGTAAATATCGGTTCTGACAAGATGGTGGGAAACATTTCTAGCATGCTACTTGTATAGTTTAAATCTTAAAATAACATATTGCAAAGATAGTGTAAACACAGAAGATTAAACATTTTCAATAAACACTATGATAGAACTCTTTTCTGTTTTAAGAGAAGCAATATTGTTGAAAACTAAAATAAGAAAAGAGAAACACTATGCTATCCCTAAATGACTTTGGAATAATTCCACTTACCTAAAGCCTAAAAACACTTGAAGCCCAAGTAAGAGCAACTTTGCTCCATAAAATTCATTTTTTCATAAAGTACTTCAGGTACTAGTATGAGTGAAATTATCAAAATGTGAACTTTTATCTGAACTTTTAACTTTTGGAATTGCAGTTATCAACTCAGATTATATAAATACTTTTTTTTAATTAAAGAAAATCCCACATATAATCAAACCCCAAACACTGTAAGAATAAATAGCAGTTGATACTGTAAGGTTGTTTCAGACAATGTTCAATGACAACTGCAGTTGTACCACAATTTAAAGTATCACTGTGAAATTAATATAATGAATTGCTTAAAATTCTATGTACAGATCTTGGAGAATAATTCTGAGTGGGTGTGTCTTAGTCACTGTTCTCTTGCTGTGAAGATATACCATGACCAAGGCAACTCTTATAAAAAAGAAAGCATTTAGTTGGAGGCTTGCTTACAGTTTCAGAGTATTAGTCCATTATCATCATTATGGGGAGCATGGGGACACACAGACAGACATGGTACTGGAGCAGTAGCTAATAGTATTACATTAAGATCTACATGCAAGGGTGGGAACTTGGGGGTGGGGAGCAGCTTTGGCATTTGAAACATAAAGGCTCACCCCCAGTGACAAACACATTCTCTCCAAGTTCACACCTAATCATTATAATGCTTTCAAAAAGTTCCACTCCCTGGTGATCAAACATTCAAATATATGAGCCTTAAAAATGTTTATTTATAAGCTGGGCGGTGGTGGCGCATGCCTTTAACCCCAGCACTTGGGAGGCAGAGGCAGGTGGATCTTTGTGAGTTCGAGGCCAGCCTGGTCTACAAAGCGAGTCCAGGACAGCCAGAGATATTCAGAGAAACCCTGTCTCGAAAAACCAAAAAAAAAATGTTTATTTATTACTTCAAGTTACATCTCCATCACAGTGTCCTCTTTCCACCCCTCCCAGTCCCACATTCCCACAATCCACTCCCTCTCCCTTCAGTCCCACTTCTCCAAAGTGGAGTATCCCTACATATCAGTCCCTCGCCAAAGTTCAGCAGTTATATGAGGGCCAAGAGCTTCCTCATATACTGGGGACATACATAGCAGCACCACTAGGACAAAGTGTCTCATTAACAGGTAACAAAGTCTATGTTCCTGTTGCTTTACATGCATTGGTTGTAGTATAGTTAACCTATACTATATGGCTAAAATTCGATTATAAGTGAATAGATGCCTTGTGCATCTTGATGACTCTGGGTTAGCTCACTCAAGATGAGCTTTTCTAGTTCCATTTATTTGGCTGAAAATTGTATGATTTTGTTGTTTCTGATGGCTGAGTAGTATTCCATTGTGTAGATGTACCACGGATTTTTTTTTATCCATTCCTCAGTTGAGGGACATCTGGGTTGTTTCCAGTTTCTAGCTATTACAAATAAGGCTGCTATGAGCATAGATGATGAAACATCCTGTGAGTTGTTGAGGAATCATTTGGATGTATACCCAGAAGTGGTATGGCTGGGTCCTGAAGCAGAGCTATTCCAAGTTTTTTAAGATATCACCAGACTGACCTCCATAGTGGTTGCACAAGCCTGCCTTCCCACCA
>CAJQZJ010000407.1:425307-443665 GCA_907164525.1 Lophiomys imhausi
GTTGTTGAGGAATCATTTGGATGTATACCCAGAAGTGGTATGGCTGGGTCCTGAAGCAGAGCTATTCCAAGTTTTTTAAGATATCGCCAGACTGACCTCCATAGTGGTTGCACAAGCCTGCATTCCCACCAGCAATGGAGTGGGGTTCCCCTTTCTCCACACCCTCACCAGCATGTGCTGTCATTTGAGTTTTTGATCTTAGCCATTCTGACAGGTGTGAGATGGAATCTCAGAGTCATCTTGAGTTGCATTTCTCTGATGATTAAGAATGCTGAGCATTTCTTCAAGTGTCTCTCAATTATTAGGGATTCCTCCTTTGTGAATTCTCAGTTTAGCTCTGTTTCCCATTTTTTGATTGGATTATTTGGTTTCTTGGTGATTAATTTCTTGAGTTGTTTGTAAATTATAGATATTAGCCCTCCGTCAGATGTGGAGTAGGTAAAGATCTTTTCCCAATCTGTAGGTTGCCATTTTGTTTGAATGACAGTGTTTTTTTGCCTTACAGAAGCTTTTCAGTTTCATGAGCTCCCATTTATTGATTGCTGGTCTTAGAGCCTGAGCTATTGGTGTTCTGTTCCAGAAATTGTCACCTGTGCTGATGAGGTCAAGGCTTTTCCCCACTTTCTTTTCTAATAGATTTAGTGTGTCTGGCTTTATGTTAAGGTCTTTGATGCACTTTGACTTAAGTTTTGTACAAGGTGATAAGTATGGGTCTATTTGTATTCTTTTACATATCGACATCCAGCACCATTTGTTGAAGATGCTGTCCTTTTTCCATTGTAAGGGTTTGGATTCTTTGTCAAAAATTAAGTGACCTTAGGTGTGGGTTCATTTCTGGGTCTTCAATTCAATTGCATTGATCAACTGGTCTGTTTCTATACCAGAATCATGCTGTTTTTATTACTATTGCTCTGTATTGCTTTAAATATCTGGGATGTTGATACTTTCTGATGTACTTTTTATTGTACAAGATAGATATAGCAATTCTGAGTTTTTTGTTATTCCATATGAAGCTGAGAATTACTTTTTCCAGGTCTGTAAAGAATTGTGTTGGAGGGCTGGAGAGATGGATCAGCAGTTAAAGGCTAGGCTCACAACCAAAAATATAAGAATTGTGTTGCTATTTTGATAGGAATCGCATTGAATCTGCATATTCTTTTTGGTAGGATGACCATTTTTATTATGTTGATAATACCTATCCATGAGCATGGGCGATCTTTCCATCTGCAGATGTCCTCTTCAATTTCTTTCATTAAAGACTTGAAGTTCTTGTCATACAGGTCTTTCACTTGCTTGGTTAGAGTTACCCCAGTTATTTTATGTTGTTTGTGGCTATTGTAAAGGGTGTTGTTTCCCTACATTCTTTCTCAGACCCTTTATCTTTTGTATAAAGAAGGACTTCTGATTTTTTTTTGAGTTAAATTTGTATCCACCCACCTTGCTGAAAGTACTTATCAGTTGTATTAGTTCTCTGGTGGAACTTTTGGGGTCACTTATGTATGCTATCATATCATCTGCAAATAGGGATACTTTGACTTCTTCCTTTCCAGTTGGTATCCCCTTGGTCTCCTTTAGTTGTCTTATTGCTCTGGCTAGTATTTCAAGTACTATGTTGAAGAGATGTGGGAAAATGGGCATACTTGCCTTGTCCCTGAGTTTAGAGGAAATGCTTCAATTTCTCTCCATTTAATTTGATGTTGGCTACTGGCTTGCTGTATATCGCCTTTATTATTTCTAGGTATGGTCTTTGTATGCCAGCTCTCTCCAGGACTTTTAGCATGAAGGGGTGTTGGGTTTTGTCAAATGCTTTTCAGCATCTAATGAGATAATCATGTGCTTTTTTTCTTTCAGCTTGTTTATATGGTGAATTATGTAGATGTATTTTTGTATGTTGAACCACCCCTGCATTCCTTGGATGAAGCCTACTTGATCATGTTGTATGATCCTTTTGATGAGTCCTTGGATTCAGTTTGCCAGTATTTTATAAAGTATTTTTGCATCTATGTTCATGAGGGAATTGGTCTGAAGTTCTCTTTCTTTGTTGGGTCTTAGTTTGTTTTAGGGATCAGGGTAACTGAGTTTGGTAGTGTTCCTTCTGTTCCTATATTGTGGAGGATTTTGACGAGTATTGCTATTAGCTCTTCTTTCAAGGTCTGGTAGAATTCTGTGCTGAAACCAACTCACCCTGGGCTTTTTTTGGATGGGAGATTATTAATGACAGATTCTATTTCCTTACAGTTATAAGAATGTTTCGTTTGTTAATGTGATCTTGATTTAGCTTTGGTAGGTGGAATCTATCAAGAAAATGGTCCATTTTGTTTAGGTTTTCAAATTTTGTGAATTACAGATCTTTGAAGTAAGGCCTAAAGATTCTCTGGGTTTCTTCAATGTCTGTTTTTATCTCTCCATTTTCATTTATAATTTTACTAATTTGGGTATTTTACCTCTCCCTTCTTTTCAGTTTGGCTAAGGTTGTCTACTTTGTTGATTTTTCTCAAAGAGCCAACTCTTGGTTACGTTGATTCTTTTTATTGTTCTCTTTGTTTCTAAGTTGTTGATCTCAGCCATAAGTTTGATGATTTCCAGCCTTCTGCTCGTCTTGGGAGTGTTTGCTTCTTTTTTTCTACCTCTTCCAGTTCTGCTGTTATGTTGCTCATATAGGCTGTCACAATTTTCTTTTTGAAGGCACTTAGTGCTATGAACTTTCCTCATAGCACTGCTTTCATTGTGCCCCATAGGTGTGTGCCTTCGTTTTTGTTCGATTTTAGGAAGTCTTTGATTTCCTTCTTTATTCATTCTGTGACCCAGTGGTCACTGAGTAGAGAGTTTTTCAGTTTCTATGAATGTGTAGGCTTTTTGTTATTTCTATTGTTGCTGAAGTCCAGTTCTAACTAAGGTGGTCTGATAAGATACGAGGGGTTATTTCAATTTTCTTGTATCTATTGAGGCTTGGTTTGTGTCCAACTATATGGTAAATTTGGAGATTGTTTAGTGAGTTGCTGAAAAAAAGTGTATTCTTTTGTGTTTGGGTGAAATGTTCTGTAGATATCTGTTAGGACTAGTTGGTTCATGACCTCTGTTAGTCTCATTATTTCTCTGTTTTGTTTCTGTCTGGATGATATGTCCATTGTTGTGAGTAGGGTGTTGAAATCTCCCACTATTAATGTATGAGAATCGATGTGTGGTTTAAGCTTTAGAAGAGTTTCTTTTAGAAATGTGGGTGCCCTTGTATTTTGGGCATAGATATTCAGTATTGAGATGTCATCTTGATTAATTTTTCCTTTAATGAGTATGTAGTGCCCTTCCCTGTCTTTTTTGATTAACTTCAGTTGAAAGTCTATTTTATTTGATATTAGGATGGCTACTCCAGCTTGCTTCCTGGGTCCATTTACTTGGAAAACCTTTTCCCAGCCCTTTACTCTGAGGTAAAGTCTATCTTTGTTAGTGAGATGCATTTCTTGTATGCGGCAAAATGATGGGTCTTGTTTACAGATCCATTCTGTAAGCCAGTGTGTATTTATTGGGGAGTTGAGTCGATTGATGTTGAGGAATATTAGTGAGCAAAGGTTGTTGTTTCCTGTTATTTAGATGTAGGTGGTGGTTGTGTGTATCTTTTGGTTTAGCTGCAGTGGAGTTTTCGGCTTCCTCTGTTTTCTTGAGTGTATATATCTTCTCTGGGTTCAAATTTTCCTTCCAGGATCTTCTGTAAAGCTGGGTTTGTGGATAGACACTGTTTAAATTTGGTTTTGTCATGGAATATCTAGTTTTCTCTGTCTATGCTGATAGAAAGTTTTGCTGGGTATAGTAGGCTGGGATGACACCTATGTTCTCTTAGGGCCTATAGGATATATGTCCAAGCCCTTCTGGCTTTTAGATTTTCTGATGAGAAGTCAGGTGTAATTTGATGGGTTTACCATTATATGTTACTTGACTTTTTTCTCTTATGGTTTTAACATTCTTTCTTTGTTCTGTATATTTGGAGTTTCAATTATTATGTGGCAAGAGGAATTTCTTTTCTGGTCTAATCTGTTTGGAGTTCTGTATGCCTCTTGGAATTTTATCGGCATCTCTTTCTTTAAGTTTGGGAAGTTTTCTTGTATGATTTTGTTGAAGATGTTTCCTGGACCTAGGAGTTGGGAGTCTTCTCTTTCCTCTATGCCTATAATGCTTAGGTGTAAAAAAAAAAAATAATTAAATTACCTTGGGTGTCATTTGTAGAAATAATTAGTTAATTGTTTAACCAGTATTTAGGTTATATTTAATTGATTCGGCAGCTCTTAATTCTTATCCAGACATTATAAATGAATACACACAGACACTACGTGGATTTTCACAACCCTTGGCCTGAATTGTGCAATCCTAGCCCATCTTCACTAGCTCTTAATTCTGTTACCCAAATATGACCCCATATATACATACGTCCCCTTGGACTGCCATTCTCCACATTAGCCGATGTTCCAGGCCATCTGGAATGATCCTCTTGCATCTACCCCATGGCGTGTGCCTCCTTCTTCCTGATCCTGGCTGGAATGTTTTTTTCTTCCTGTTGCTGGCTGGAATGCTTTAATTCTCTGCCTGAAGTGCAGGCTTCCTGTTCTAATCCCAGGAAGTCCCACCTTTCTCTGTCTTGTCCAATCTCAGGTCTCGGCATTTTATTTAACCAATCAGAGTCAATGTAAGAAACAGACAACACGCAGGATCAATTAATTAACATTTAGAATGCTTAACACTACCCCAACACTTAGGTTATGTCTTTTCATTGAGTCCCTGATTTCTTGGATGTTGTGGGTAAGAACTTTTTTAGATTTTGTTTTCTTTGGTTGTTGTACTGATTTCTTCAATTGAATCTTCCCCACCTGAGATTCTGTCTTTCATCTCTTGTATTCTATTTTTGATACTCATGTCTGTAGTTCCTGTTCTGGTCCCTTGGTTTTCCACCTCCAGGACTATCTCTGCTTGTGATTTCTTTATTGCTTCCATTTCTGATTTCAAGTCTTGAACACTTTTGTACATTTTATCCTTTTCCTGCTCCAATTTGGATGACTTTGTCTGCCAGTCTTTCAAATCTTTCATAGCCTGTCTCTTTCCCATTCATACTTGGCTGAGTTGGCTTGGCGGTCTCTAATGGTATTCTCTATTGCTTTCATTAGTAAATTTGAAGATTCTTTATATTCTTTCAGGGTTTTAACTTATTCTTATAAGGACTCTATATTGGGTTAGGGTTGGATGTGTTATTCCAACCTGCAGAGTCCCCTGCTGCTAGTTTGTCTGGTCTAAGGGTTTGGTCAATGGTCGTATTCCCCCCAGGCAGTTTGGTCTCCAGGGCAACTCTGTGCCTCTTGTTCCTAGACAGTAAGTAAATCCTTGTAGTCTGAGTCACTCAGGCAATACCCACAGGCCAAGAATGTGCTGCTCCAAGGGCGGAACTGTAGATGCTGAAAATCTGGTTTCCCACGGGAAGAGCCAGGTGCACTGGCTGAGGGATCCAATATAAACCCCATAAACAGTCCACAGGACTTGGACTTAGTGGAATTCTGAGCAGTCTTCCAACCTGACCACCCTCCTTTCAGCCAGCTCTGATCTCATCATTCCTGTGGCTGTGCTGGTCTTGGTTTGGGTGCTGGAACTGTCCTGTAGATACTGGGCTCTCAGGAAGCCAGGAGGAATCTCTATCTAGTGATTGGAGCTGCCCACCAAGACCTGGGACACTGCACTGGTGCCAGTGCTGGAGGTGTAGCCCGCTACAGAAAGTATATCCTTCTGCTTTGTCTAGCTACAGTGTTCTTCCACATGGTTGTAAGTCCAATAGAGGGGCCTGTATGTCCAACACCTTTCTGGGCAAGCCCAAATATGCTTTCATTTTCCAGACTGCCACTCTGCTAGAGATACCTCACTGTGGTCCCGCTGTTGTCCAGTAGCTCTGAATGTGCTGTGGTTTGCGGCCACCATGGTTCTGTTGAGAATATACCTGTTTCTGTGGTTTTGTTGGTCCTCCTCCTGGTGTGGAACATCTGTGTGGAATCTGGGAGCCCAAGAGGCTGGTGAGTACCCCTGTCTTGGTTTTGGAGCTGCTCATTGGGTATTTGAGTGGCTCCTACACACAGGTCCTCTCCCGGTGGCTATTCTCCTGCTTTCCGCCTTCTGCAGCTTCCGCAGTTTCTGGGGTCTGTTTTTCTGAGTGTCCAAGAGTCTTGGCCAGGGACTTTTATTAGTACCTAGGTTTGATGGATGAAACCCAGTGGGTTCGTACTTCTCAGATTGTTGCTCAGCATCTTATAACTCTGTGGTGTTATAGCTGTTTTCCTCATGTTCAAAATGCGTCCATGCATGCTGTAGCCATCTTTGAATCCGATCCTCTAGTTCTTACAGTCTTTCTGCCCTATTTTCCAAAATATTCCCTGAGCTTTAGGTGTATGAGTACCTTGTAAATATGTCCATTGGGATTGGGCTCCAGGACTCTATATTTTTATAGGGTATGGTTTTCTGTACAAGTCTCTGTCAGTCACAAAGAGAAGTTGTCTTTTTTAGTGTTCATTTATTAATTCAAGCTACATCTCCATCACAGACCCCTCCCTTAACATCTCCCAGTCCCACACTCCTACCTTCTACCCCCTCTCCCACCTATCCTACTTCTCTGGTATGGGGTACCTCCACATATCAGTCCCCTCATTTCATAAGTCAAATGAGTGTTAAGAGCTTCCTCTTGCACTAGAGGACTATATGGCAGTTCCACTAAGATGAAGTGTCCAACTATCAGGCAACAAAGTACATGTTCCTTTTGCTTTGGGTCTGTTGATGATAGGATAGTTATCCTGTACTAAATGGCTAAAATCCAGTTATAAAAGAATACATGCTATATGTATCTTTCTGGGTCTGAGATCCCTCAGGATGAACTTTTCTAGTTCCTCTATTTTGTTGCAAAGTTGCATGGTTTCCTTGTTTCTGATAGCTAAGTAATATTCCATTGTGCAAATGTACCACAAGATTTTTTGTCCATTCTTTAGTTGAAGCACATCTGGGTTGTTTCTAGTTAACAATCAACAAATAGGACCTTATGAAAATGAAAAGTTTCTGTAAGGCAAAGCACGTGGTCATTAGAAAAAAACAGCAGCCTACAGATTGTGAAAAGTTCCTCACCAATGCTACATCCAACAGAGGGCTAATATCCAAAATATATAAAGAACTCAAGAAGTTAAACACCAAGAAACTAAATAATCCAATCAAAACATGGGGTACAGAGCTAAACTAAGGATCCACAAAAGAGGAATCTCTAGTGGCCAAGAGACACTGGAAGAAATGTTCAAGATCCTTAATCATCAGAGAAATACAACTCAAGATGACTCTCAGATTATATCTCACACTCCTTAATCATCAGAGAAATGCAACTCAAGATGACTCTCAGATTATATCTCACACACATCCAAATGGCTAAGATCAAAAACTCAAAAGACAACACATGTTGGTGAGGATGTAGAGAAAGGGGTGAACTCCTGCCTTGCTGGTGGGAGTGCAAACTTGCATAATCACTATGGAAATAAGTCTGGCTATATCTTAGAAAACTTGGAATAGCTTTACCTCAAGACCCAGCCATATCACTCCTGGACATATATCCAAAAGATTCTACACCAAACCACAAGGACATCTCCTCAATTATGTTCATAGCAGCTTTATTTGTAATAATCTCTAAGGAAATAGAAGCAGTCATTAAAAGTCTCCCAACCAAAAATATCCCAGGGTCAGATGGTTTCAGCACAGAATTCTACTAGACCTTCAAAGAAGAGCTAATACCAATACTTTTCTAACTCTTCCACAAAATAGAAACAGAAGGAACACTGCTGAACTCATTGTATGAGGGCACAGTCACCCTGGTACTGAAACCACACAAATACCCAACAAAGGAAGAGAATTTCAGATCAATTTTCCTCAAAAACATAGATGCAAAATATTCAATAAAATACTTGCCAACCTAATCCAAGAACACACCAAAAGTATCATACACCATGATGAAGTAAACTTCATCCCAAGAATGCAGGGGTGGTTCAACATACTTAAATACATTAACATAATCTACCATATAAACAAGCTGAAAGAAAACAAACAAAAAAACCACACATGATCATCTCACTAGATGCGGAAAAAGCATTTGACAAAATCTTACACTCTCCTGGAGAGAGCTGGCATACAAGGACCATACCTATATATAATAATTAAAGGCAATATACAGCAAGTCAGAAGCCAACATCAATCTAAACGGAGAGAAACTTAAAGCCTTTCCCCTAAAATCAGGTACAAGGAAAGGATGCCCACTTTCCCCATATCTCTTTGACATAGTACTTGAAGTTCTAGTTAGAGCAATAAGACAGCTAAAGGAGATCAATGGGACACAAACTGGAAAGGAAGAAGTCAAAGTATCCCTATTTTCAGACAATATGATAGTATACATAAGTGACCCCCAAAACTCCTACAACTGATAAATACCTTCAGCAACGTGGCTGGATACAAAATTAATTCAAAAAAATCAGTAGCCCTTCTTTTGTTTATAATTTATTTTTTATTTCTTCAAGTTACATCTCAATCACAATCCCCTCCCTACTCTCCCCTCCAGTCCCACCTTCCCACCCTCTTCCCCCTCAACCCCCCATCCTCTTCCCTTTTTTTAAAGTTTAAGGTAAATCTTTTCCCCCCAACAGCTCCCCCTTTCAGTCCAACAAATGGTTCTTTCTCTTATAACAATAAATAAAATGCAAAACAACAGAAATAAATAGGCCATAATTATCAGAGTTATATGGCTTAGCATACATTCCCAATGTCCAGTTACACAAAAGATAAATGGTCTGTGAAGTTGTGTTGTTGAAGGATCAATATTATACTTTGCTGAGGTTATAAGACCAAATGTTTATATATTATTGTTAGGTATTGTGCTGGCTTAGTAAATGAAAGGTTGTAGATTTTTCTCTAATAAACATGACTTCTGTGGCACTGAGTAGTTTGCTAGGTTTCCAATGCTATGCACAGTCTCCATCTCCTTGAGCAGGTCTTCAGTTCAATTAGAAAACTCTTGGTTATAGCCAAGATATATATGCCACCACTGTACCTATAGGATTATAGTTCCATGTGGGTTGTTGGTGTTGCTCATAGGTGTCAAAACTGGTTAAGACTCCTGGGTGCTTTCTTCCTTTCGAAGATTGTATTGTGTCTTCTGGTACCATAAAATCTAGTCCCCAGGAGGAGACATTCAAGTCAGTTAGTGTTTCTGGGTTCTGAAATGCATGGTGAGTACAGCAATTGAGACTTACCTTCCATCTCTGGTGAGCATCTAACGGCAATGAAAATGGACTATACATATGTTTTGAGAGTCTTTTTGTCAGCTCTGGGCAACAACTCAAAAGAGGGCTTCTCATGTCTAGTATTGAGGTTTTTGTTAGTTGGTCTTTGGCTCTGTGTTAGCTCATTCCATATGATCATTTCTAATTCTGTCCACTGACCTGCAATCTTTATGATTTCAAATTATTTCCACTTAACAGTTAACATGTTTGAGATTGTCAAGGGAAAAAATATCAGATAGAGACATCAACAGGGAGATGTCCACAAATATTCTAGATAGCTATTGCTAAAGAACTCAAAATATGTCAGAAGGACATAGCTCATAAAAATTATTTGTATTAGTCACTTTGGTTCCCGTTAGCTGGTAATGATTTGTGACTTACTTAAGGTCTTATCTTTCTCAGACAGTAATACTGAAAGCAAGTGACTAGGGAAATTAATTAAGAGTTGGAGTTATAGACAGCATCAAGAAGCTTAACATAGACATAGATCTAGTTGCTTTTTATTAACATAAATTAAAATTATTTATCTTCAATTGGTAACAATATAAATGGAAACCCTTGGAATTTCCTTTGAATATACAATGAAATATTACCCTTATACACACATTTATATCCTGTAGTGTGCTCAGCACTGAGAAAAGCCCATGACAATGACAACACACCTTAATTAGCAAGTGCTCTATGACAAACTGGAGAAACTTGCTCTGGAATCTATAGGGAAGGAGGAGGTAGTAGGTTGATTTAAATGTGTTTCACTTCTATATTACATGTTTCACATGCATCCACTTATGTTGCATTGTTAAAAATGTACAGGTCTAAAGAAATAAGATTCACTAAATACCATGCAAAACCAAATGAAAGGTTTTTCTTCATTTAGTACCTTAATCAACACTACTTTACCTATCAAGGCAGATTTGAAACATCATTTTACTGGTGCTTCTTGAGATATGAAAAAATCAATTAAACCATCTACCAAATTTTGTTCATCAATGCCCTCAATATGTAAGCTGTAGAAAAAAAAAGTTCTTTTCCTTAAGATGTTCCTTTGTAAGGTGTTGCACCATCCTAGAATTATGAATCAAATTATTTACTGAATTGCTTCAGATATAGTACAGAATTTAGTAATGACAGCTATATGCAATAATTACATGCTACACTGCATCCACTGGAAACCATAGTAACTGATTGGTTATTGTTTCAACCTGCCACCATCATGGAGAATGGCACAAAGGAGAAATAGAGCCATCATCACACAAGACAATCTGCAAATAATTGCAGAGAGTTGGGGTTTATTTATAATTTAGCTATATATTGTTTCAATTATAGTCAAAGTTTCCCTGTGACTGACTTATGTATGCAGATACAAATTAAAATCTAAGTATGGGGTGAATTCAAAAGAAAAAGACAGAGAGAGAGAGTTTAATAATAAAATACTTTATTAGTGATTTTATTTTATAGGAAGAATTATAATGATAAGGAACAAAATAGTTTCTTAGGTATCTATAAAACCACAACCATAGCCTTGATTTTCAGCCTGTATTCTATAGAGATTGACAGGACTTGTGCACATCCATGCTAATATTTTACTTGTGAATTTCTCTTGAAATATTCTGAGTTGTCTATCCTGTACTACTAATTTCTTTGTTGGAGAGGGAAAGGTAGGAAAGTCCTCTACACTC
Source organism: Lophiomys imhausi (assembly GCA_907164525.1). Lineage (NCBI taxonomy): Eukaryota > Metazoa > Chordata > Mammalia > Rodentia > Muridae > Lophiomys > Lophiomys imhausi. The sequence goes on from CAJQZJ010000407.1 coordinate 436,313, forward strand.
ATGAAGGAAAAAATGACTTTGAACATCTAGACATTTCATTTTTATGATGGTCCACATGGGATTACTCCAGATGATGACATGCTCACTACTTACTTGGGGCTTTGCCATTACTCTATATTTTGGTTGGAATGCTTTTACTTTTATCTTCTTGTTGCTGACTGTCCTTCATTAGTTTGGATAAAGCTCAAATGCCATCTTTTCAGATAAAACATCTTTGACCACTTGATCACAAGAACTAAAGTAGCTACTTCATCATCTTCCTCTCTATCACCAAGACAGTGCCTATCATTTTCTAAAATAGTATTTGCATATGCTTACTAATATGCAGATTACTGATACATATAATTTACTATGTACCACACAAATGGACTGATGACTTCTTGAGAGAAGCCACTTTGTTTTTCTTTTTCTGAACAGTAATCTTACAGCTTAGTTCTTTCCCCATCCCCATAAAACACTACATGTAGGCTTTGCCTGAAATATAAAAATACAAATAAAAATAATGAAACACAGGAAATACCTGCCTGTGTTTCACTCCTATGTAGAGTCATCTAACCAGTATAGCTATGGATACTGAAAGGCCTGTCCAAATTTGTATCCTGAGACAGCCTTTCAAGCCACAGTTCAGACAGCTAGTCTCTTCAAATAATATGTCTATCTTTTTTCTTTTCAGTTACCTGAGGCCGGGGTGATACACAGCAGTTCTTCTCAAATTTTACCATGCAAACACATGTCCCCTGAGGAAACTTGCCTCTTCAATTTCAATTCTATTTTTTAAATTGGCAATGAGATAAAAACAAAATTCTTCAAATTTTGATTCAGCAGGTATAGGATAATGCCTGAGAAATGCATATTTGTGAAAAGCTGTTGATATGTTAGAACATTGAACTTGGAAATTAAGGAGCTGACCCTGAATTGAGGGGCCAGCATTTAGCGGTAGCATACAGGTAGATAATTAATTGCAATGGTTTCCACACATGTGGAGATATATGTATATATATATACATATATAACATATATACATATGTGTATATAAATATATATTATAAATATATATGTATATATATCACAGTTCTGCACACACACATATATACTTAACTCTTATATTAAATATATAAAAATATATTTACTTAACCCTTATAACAGCTGTGATAAGGGTTAAGTAAAATAATGAATATAAGTGCACACGATCTAAGAAATGTTTTATCAATAAATGGCATTATAGCAGTAGAAGCAACAGGCTTACTTTATATTAAGAAAACAGTTGCCCAGTTTTCAAAGACATAGCTTGTAAGCCAAATTTTCTATCATCCAGCATTGCACAGATGTTTTTGAACCTACATATAAGATTTAACATTTATAACCATTAAATTTCATCTTGTTAGCCTTGGCAAGAGTTCCAGCCTGTCAAAACTGTTTTAAATTAAGACTTGGTTACTCAGTGTATTAGTAATTGCTCCAAGCTTTATGTCATCTGCAAATTTGATAATACACCTTCTATGTCATTATACATATAATTAAAATGTTGAGGAGGACAAACCAAGGGCACAGACATTTTTCATTTTGTTTTGAAGGAAGGAGAAGGCATGGATTAGAGAAAGGAGACAAAGTTATTTGACAAAGTATAAATCTACATAGCTAAATATCATCTTGTATTTCTTTTTTCCCCCTTTCATCTTTTTTTAATGTATATTTATTACTTCAGGTTACATCTCCATGAAAGTGCCCTCTTTCCACCCCTCCCAGTCCCACCCTCTCACCCTCTACCCCCTATCCTTTCCATCCCACTACTCCAGAGTGGGCTGTCCCTGCATATCAGTCCCCTGCTCCAGTTCAGCAGTCATATGAGGGCCAAGAGCCTCCTCATACACTGGGGGCCTACAAGGCAGCACCACTAGGGCAAAGTGTGTCATTAGCAGGTAACAAAGTCTATGTTCATGTTCCTTTTGGTACATTGGTTGTAGTATAGATATCCTGTACTATAAGGGCAAAAGCCAATTATAAGTGAATAGATGCCATGTGCATGCTTCTGAGTCTAGGTTAGCTCACTCAGGATGAGCTTTTGTAGTTGCATCCATTTGGCTAAAAATTGCAGGATTTCATTGTTTCTGATAGCTGAGTAGTATTCCATTGTGTAGATGTATCACAGTTTTTTTTATCCATTCCTCAGTTGAGGGACATCTCGGTTGTTTCCATTTCTAGCTATTACAAATAAGGCTGCTATGAACATAGATGAAGAAATGTCCTTGAGGTTTGCTGAGGAATCATTTGGATGTATACCCAGAAGTGGTATGGCTGGATCTTGAGGTAGCATAGTTGACAACATCTTGAACAGAACACCAGCAACTCAGGCTCTAAGACCAACAATCAATAAATGGGACCTCATGAAACTGAAAAGCTTCTGTAAGATAAAAGACACTGTCATTTGAACAAAACAGAAACCTAAAGATTGGGAAAAGATCTTTACCTACCCCACATCTGACAGAGGGCTAATATCCATAATTTACAAAGAACTCAAGAAGTTTTCTAAGATATCATCAGACTGATTTCCATAGTGGTTGTACAAGCTTGCACTCCCACCAGCAATGGAGGGAATGCAAGCATGTCCTGTCATTTGAGTTTTTGATCTTAGCCATTCTGACAGTTGTGAGATGGAATTTCAGAGTCATCTTGAATTGTATTTCTCTGATGATTAAGGATGATGAGCATTTCTTCAAGTGTCTCTCAGCCATTAATGATTCCTCCTTTGTGAATTCTCTGTTTAGCTCTGTTCCCCATTTTTTTTAATTGGATTATTTGGTTTCTTGGCATTTAATTTCTTGAGTTGTTTGTAAATTATGGATATTAGCCCTCTGTCAGATGTGGGGTAGGTAAAGACCTTTTCCCAATCTGTAGGTTTCTGTTTTGTTCGAATGACAGTGTCTTTTGTCTTACAGAAGCTTTTCAGTTTCATGAGGTCCCATTTATTGATTGTTGGTCTTAGAGCCTGAGCTGCTGGTGTTCTGTTCAGGAAGTTGTCAACTATGCTGATGAGTTCAAGGCTTTTTCCCACATTCTCTTTTATTAGATTTAGTGTGTCTGGCTTTATGGTAAGGTCTTTCATCCACTTAGACTTAAGTTTTGTGCAGGGTTATAAGTATGGGTCTATTTGCATTCTTTTACATGTCGACATCCAGTTAGACCAGCACCATTTGTTAAAGATGTTGTCCTTTTTCCATTGTAAAGTTTTGGCTTGTTTGTTAAAAATTAAGTGACTATAGGTGTGTGGGTTCATTTCTGTGTCTTCAATTCGATTCCATTTATCAACTGGTCTGTTTCTATACCAGTCCCACAGCATCAAAGAAATCAAGGAGTCAATGAAAAGAAGGAACTTAAGGATTATAGGCATAGACTCCCCGACTCCAAGGTCCAGGAAACATCTTCAACAAAATCATAGAAGAAAACTTCCCAAACTTAAAGAAAGAGATGCCGATTAAACTCCAAGAGGCTTACAGAACACCAAACAGATTATACCAGAAAAGAAATTACTCTTGCCACATAATAATTGAAACTCCAAATGTACAGAACAAAGAATGAATATTAAAACCATAAGAGAAAAAGGTCAAGTAACATATAATGGCAGACCCATCAGAATCACACCTGACTTCTCATCAGAAAATCTAAAAGCCAGAAGGGCCTGGACATATGTCCTACAGGCCCTAGGAGAACCTAGGTGTCAGCCCAGACTACTATACCCAGCAAAACTTTCTATCAACCTAGATGGAGAAAGCAACATATTCCATGACAAAACCAAATTTAAACAATATCTATCCACAAACCCAGCTGTACAGAAGATCCTGGAAGGTAAATTCCAACCCAGAGAAGATATGTACACCCCAGAATACAGAGGAAGCAAAAAAAGTCCACTGCAGCTAAACCAAAAGATACCCACAACCACCACCTACATCAAAATAACTGAAAAAAAACAACCTTTGCTCATTAGTATCCCTGTGAGTATTTCTTAATTATTTTTCCTTACACAGATTTCAGAAAACATTGTAGTGAAAAACATAAATAAAGAAGTATGATACATATGGAATTTTCTTCTTCCATCTAAAACTCAAAATAAAATGGAAGCACTTAGTTTCCCATTATTGAATTCTTAGTATTCTTACTAAATATCTCTTAGCAAACTACATTTTTAGTGGATGGAACTAGAAAAGTCCACCTTGAATGAGCTAACCAAGATCCAGAAAGATACACATAGCATGTATTCACTTATAACTGGATGTTAGCCATATAGTACAGGATAACTATCCTACAACCCAGAGACCCAAAGAAACAGGAACCTAGTGTAATTAACCTATGAGAAATTCCACCCAGCAGCAGATGAAAACAGATGCTGAGACACACAGTTAAACATTAGGTGGAGTTCTGGGAGCTCTATATAAGAGAAGTAGGAGGAGTAGAGAGACCCAGAGGGGACAAGATCAGCACATGAAGATCAACAGAACCAACCAACCTAGACCCTTAGAGGTTTACATAGACACTAACCAAAAAAGAAGAAGAAAAAGAAAAAGAATCTTAGACTAGACCTAGACTCCCTATACAAATATAGAGGATAGGCAGCTTGATCTTGTAATGTATTTTCTAAAATTCTAAAATCTGTATATACATGTTTACCATCTGCACACACCTTCCCTGTATTGTTGTAACTCTGGAGACATATTAATTTAGGGGAGTCAGGTCATGGTATTTATATAGTCAAGGTTTACCTTCTTTTTAATCATTTCTATTTTATTCCTTAGGTTTATGTACCATTTCTTTCAAAACAGAAAATAAATATAAACTTAGCATAGAAAATGAGTAATTCTAGTTACTGTTTCTTCTGTAATGTCTCTTTCTTTTGAAAATGCTCTTAAATTCAAAATTAGTGAGAGATCTTCCTGAGTCACCGCCACAAATTTTACAAATGACTTTTTCTCAAATAATGTGTTATAGATCCTTGTACTTTATAATAAGGTTAATTTTACCTGATTTTAAAAACGTATGTTGCCAGGCATGGTGGCATATGTCTTAATCTCACCACTCTGGAGACAGAGCAAGGCAGATCTGTGAGAGTTCAAGACCAGCCTGGTCTACAAAGCCAGTTCCAGGATAGCCAGTACTGTTACACAGAGAAACCCTGTCTCTAAAACCAAAAACAATAATAAATAATAAAAATTTATGTTTTTGTCAGGTGTAACATATTATACAGTACACATTGGAAAATAGTGAAATTTTACTCATTTGCAAATTCTAAATTATTGACACTGAGATATTAAATTAAAACTTCTCTTTAATTTTTGTTGTGAGTCCTTTGAGAATAATCTTTCATACAAAAATTTGTTCAGACAAAAACTGTAAAATTACATTTACCTTTCAGGAGTATCTCATACATGGAAATATTAAGATGGAATCTTAATTTGCTTGACTGCTATAAATAGCCATTACAACAAAACACACTCAAACATCTCCTACACACATATATATCACTAGGTTATGTCATGTTTCTTTATTCTACACATATATCCTGAATATTCAGGAATCTAAAACTGTACAATGAAGCCTCTTTGCACATGAGCTTGAAGCACTAAATGCTTCTACCTCCCTGCATATAAAAAGAACTTATAGGACAAGCCATTGGTTCTTACTTCTGCCTATTAATATTCTCTAGGTAGAACCTGGGTCCATTAAGGCACAATACAAGAGAATCCATATAACATCCTCATTAAAACTATCTCTGATGTACAAAAACAGGTTCAAATGATACTAAAAAGTTAAATACAGAACTGATAACTACTTTCAATATTCATATCACCCTTTCAATATAGACTCATGTGTGAGTTTGTATCTTGGATTATGAAAATGATATTGTTCTGTTTGTTGTCCATGATGGTCCAATGTGCCCACTGGGAGTTTTTGTCAGTTTTTTCCTGTGTTGTTTAGATATCATTCTTCTTGTGAAATTCAATCCATATCACATGCAAACCCATGGTACAAAATTATCCCTGAGTGCATTCCCCACGAAAAAAAAAACTGTTCAAAAATGGATGCAATATCAGGAATTTGTTATCTTTTGATATTACTACCACATAATGAATGTTCAGTATATAGGTCATTTGTCTTGTATTTTTCCTACAGCCTCCTTCAATAGTAATTAAAGACTTCAAGAGCAATTGAAAGTTTGAGTTCTGTTTTGCATGGTTATTTTAAGAAAATATACTGATTATGTTGAAAGAACAGATGAATAGTCTCCCAATATGTGGCAGAGCAAGCATAGACAGATCTTTGAATTCTATAAAGCATCTCATAGAATCTCCTTTATTTGCCAACACAATCTGCTACTGGGATCAGAAATAATAACCACATCATTTAATTTCTCACTCTTAAAAAAAAAGGATTTGGCCCTGATCTGAAGGTGACAAATTTTAATTTTCCTATGCTTCTAAGAATATATTAATCTTCAAAGTCAATTATTAGAAGAAAAAGTATATCAATGAAAGAAAACAGAAAGCATACATTTTAGAGATAAATAATAAGAGTATTTTAAAATCAAGGATATTTTAAAATTATTATTGATTCATTTTCTGTTTTTTAAAAAAACATTTTATTTATTTATTTATTTATTTATTTATTTATTATGTATACAGTATTTGGTCTACATAAATGCTGGGCACAAGATCTCAATGTAGATGATTGTGAACCACCATGTGGTTGCTGGGAATTGAACTCAGGACCTTTGGAAGAACAGCCAGTGCTCTTAACCTCTGAGCCATCTCTCCAGCACCCTGATTCATTTTCTAGTGTGAAAAAAGTTTCCAACTTTTAAATTAAAGGCTTGGGGTAACATTAAAACATCACATTTTTATCTATGTAAATAAAGGAATTTTCTGTAGCTGAATTCTTAAAATTACCACTAAAAACGCATTTTTGCTTTAAGGGTCTCACTCACTTGAACTTGGGATCTAAGATATTTAGTGAGTGCCTTCCTCCTGAAATCAACATTTTCAGCTATAATTTGATCAAGTACTATTTTTAAAATTTAATTGTTAAGTTAAAATTGCACCTAATGCATAGAATTTTATAGATTTGTACACATGTATACATTCATAATCATCACATCCCAAAGTTTTCTTCTGTGCCTTATTTTTGAGACAGGGTTTCTGTGTATAGTCCTGACTGTCCTGGAACTCACTCTGTAGATTACACTGTTCTAGAACTCAGAAATCCACCTGCCTCTGCCTTCCAAGAGTGCTGCAATTAAAGGTATGCAGCACCACCCAGCTGTGTGTGTGTGTGTGTGTGTGTGTGTGTGTGTGTGTGTGTGTGTGT
>CAJQZJ010000407.1:453665-511558 GCA_907164525.1 Lophiomys imhausi
AACTGAAAACTCTGTTATTTAGGGGAAGAGATTACAAGCTGTTAAATGGTCTTGTTAAATGGGTTTTGGAGGTTAGACCCAGGGACTTCCTTCTTTTCCTTTTCTGTATCCTTCTTTCTCTCCTATGTAGGAGTGCACGGACTTGAGAAAAATGAAAAATATTTCTAAAATTATATAATAATTGGGTCTGGGGTATACCTCAGTGGTATAATGCTAACGTAGCATGCATGGGGTCGAGAGTTCTATCCTCAATACAAAAATAAAAGATAAAAACAGAGGTGGGAAAAGCATCAAATATAAAATATAGAAGTAAAAATAATAAAGAAAAAAGAGAGGACTATGCTAAAAGTTGCAGTAGTGAGGAAAAGAAATAAAAAATATTTCAAAAAAAGCTTCCAGGTGCAGTTCCAGGATGAAAACCACAACAAAACGGAATAAATCAGGGCCTCACTAAACATATATTGTCATGGAATTTAAGATTATTGGTGCATGAGCTGGGGAGACGACTCACCCATTGAGAGTACTGGATATCTTTCAGAGTGCCTAGGCTTGACTATTAGCACCCACACATGATGGTTCATAACCACTTACAATTCTAGCTGCAGGGGATCTGGTATCTTTTTCTGACTTCCTTGGGTTCTGTGCATGCACATGGACTGCACACATACGTCATACATGTAGGCAAGCTCATAAAAGAACATTGGGAAAACTACAAGCTTACAGAAAGGGGAAGAAGAAATTAGGTCACATACCAAAAATCAGAAATGAAAGTACTGAGATTAGAGAGATGGTTCAGTAGCTAAGAGCATTCACTGCTCTTGCATAGGAACCCAGTTTGATTCTCAGGATCCCAAATGGTTGTTCACAGTCATCTCTAATTCAAGTCCCAAGGAATCTGGTGCCTTCTTCTTCTGTACCCTGTGGGCACCAGGTACACACATGGTACACATATGTACATGAAGGCAAAACACTTATACACAAAAAATAAAATAAACAAATCTGCAAAAAATAGAGAGGAAATTAGACTATATCAGAATTTTAAAACAACAAAAGAAGCCAGAAGGAAAGAACACAATGCATCCAAACATTTGATGGAAAGCCATATTCTTCTCATAAATTCCTATTCAGCTACATCAAAATAAAATTCATATGATATGCTATAACTCAAAATTTTATCATTTATCATCTCATTTTCATTTAGCTACTGAACTATGAGTATTAGCTATATAGTACAGGACAACCATCAGACTCAGAGAGACAGGAACCTAGCATAACTATCCTACAAGAAACCTCACCCAGCAGCAGATCAAAACAGATGCTGAGACACATAGCCAAACATTAGTTGGAACTCTGAGAGTCATGTATAAGAGAGGGGAGAGGAATAGAGTGATCCAGAAGGGACAAGAATTCCACATGAAGATCAACAGTACAAACCAACATAGGCCCCTGGCGACTGACAGAGACTGAAACAGTAACCAGAAGGGGAGAAAAAAGCATATATACACTGGATCTATGCCCTATACACTTATACTGATAATAGGCAACTTGGTCTTCATTCAGATCTCTTAGCAAGTGGAGGTGGGGCTGTCTCTGACATGGACTCTGATGCCTGTTAGTGGAACAGCATACCCAGCTGTACTGCCATGTAAGGCCCTATAGGAAAAGGAAGCTTTTAGTCCCCATGTGACTGATGAACTGAGGGGATTGATATGTGGGGGACTCCCCTCATCAGAGGAGGAGAGGAGGGTGAGGGGGAAGAGGGTGGGAGGGTGGGACCAGGTGGGAAAAAAGGAGGGGGCTGCAATCAAGATGTAACCTGAATAAATAAATAAATTATTATTTTTTAATTAGAAAGAAAGGAAGGAAGGAAGGAAGGAAAGGAGGGAGGGAGGGAGGAAGGGAGGAAGGAAGGAAGGAAGAAAGCAGAGAACCAGAAGGAGCAACTCCAAACTCTACCTATCATTCAAATACACAAGTCAGGTAAACACTACAGGCCAATATTATTGATGAGCATAGACTCAAAAATACTCAATAAAACATTTTCAAACTGAATACAGACATACATCAAAAAGATAATATACCATGTCCCAGTTGGTTTTATCACTGATACTCAAGGAAGGTTCAATGAGTGCAAGTCAATAAATATACAAACCACACAAATGGACATAAAAGAGAAAAATCACATGAACATCTCAGTAGATGAAGAAAAAAGCCTTTGACAAAATCTGATATGTCCTCATGATAAAAGTCCTAGAGAATGTACTTCTAAAGCAGGGTCCAGAGGCCCCTCAGTGGAACTAACCTGAATGCTTCCTCCCTAAGGCTAACTTTCATGGTAACAGAAGGTATCATAAAAACTTCCAAAAGAGGAAAGTTACAAAGAGTCTGACCCAGACACTATGTCTTTGAGACACAATAGCAAATACCATAGTATAATAACTCTAAAGGTGCAGTAGAAGCAAACATACCATGGTGGTAACCAACAGCTCTCTAATTTGTCTTAAGACCTATTCAGCAAGAGAGAGGGAAACTACCTGTACTGGAAATGTAGCTAACTAGTCAGCACTAGGAAAGTCATACATCTTAGAGGAGAACCTGCAACCACTACTATACTAAACCAGCACAATCCCTAACAATAATCTAAATATTTCCCGTTATACCCACAGATAAGTGTCATCTTCACCATCAGTAAGGAAATGTCTCAATGCTACAGAAGGAGACCACCATAACCACACAAATTTCAGAGTTGCAGAGCCCTAGTAGATACATCTATAAAACACTCCTGACCCTAAAGCTCTGGTAACTTTGCAAAAGATGGGCTGGTAAAAGTCAGAGTACCAGGGAGTTTGCTGTGAGACTGTCTTTTATCAATTTTACAGAATTTACACCCATAAAACCTCACCAATATTACTGCCAAATCATAAGCCTAACAAGGACAAGGGAATCCCACTCAACCTCAACCCTACACAAAAAAAAAACTACAGGCAACTATATAATCCTGAGAGAAGTACTCTTCCCTAAGGGAAGAGCACACCAATTGTTTATCCAATGCCAAATGGTCAGCCCTGAAAAAACATACATATAAACAACATCATGCAGACTGGAGAGTTTATATTTACAAAAAACATGATCATCACAGTGCAGAGTTGTATACCCACCCCAATGTATACATCTCTAAAACATTCCTGCCTATAAGGGTCAGAGAAAATTGCTGAAGATACGGAAACAAACATTGCAAGGGCAAGAGGGACAATTAGTTTGCTGTGAGATTGTGTTTCCTAGGAATGTCCAAAGCTAAACAATGAAGTCTTTACTAACATGAATATCAAAACATGACCTGAAAAAGGACAAAAATAGACCTGCCAAAGTGGACAGAGGAAAGACTATGAGGCCTCAACCTGGAGGAACGAACTACAGGAAACTGGACATGCCATACTCATCAAAGGAAAAATACACCAAGATGATATCTCAATTCTGATCATATATGCCCCAAACACAAGGGTACCCACATTTGTTAAAGAAACATTACTAAATCTTAAATCACATATCAAAGCCCATACATTAATAGTGGAAGACTTCCATACCCCAGTCTCACCAATGGACATGTCATCCACACAGAAACAAAAATAATGGGAGTTACAGACATTATGATTCAAATGAACCTAGCAGATATATACAAAACATTTAGCCCAAACACAAAAGAATATATGTTCTTTTCAATAACTTATGGAACATTCTCAGAAACTGACTACATACTCGGTCAATTCTCAACAGATACATGAAATTTGAAATACCTTCCTGTATCTTATCAGACCACATCGATTAAAGTTGGATTTCAACAACAACAGAAACAACAGGAAACCTACAAACTCATGGACTCTGAAAAACAATCTACTCAATGACCACTGGATCAAGGAAGAAATAAAGGAAGAAATTAAAAACTTCTTAGAATTCAATGAAAATGAATGTGCAACACACCCAAACTTATGGGACACAATGAAAACAATGCTAAAAGGAGAGTTAATAGCACTAAGTGCCTTCATAAATATATTAGAGAGATCTTACACTAGCAATTTAAAAGCACACCTGAAAGTTCTAGATCAAAAAGATGCAAACACACCCAAGAGGAATAGACAGCAGGAAATAATCAAACTCAAGTCTTAAAACAATAAAATAGACAAAGAGAACAAAGAATCAATGAAGCAAAGAGCAGGTTCTTTGAGAAAAACAACAAGATAAAAAAAGAAACCTTAGCCAAACTTACTAAAAGACAGAGAGAATATCCAAATTAACAAAATCAGAATTGAAAATGGGGACATAACAACAGACGCTGAGGAAATTCAAAGAATAATTGGCCATAATTCAAATACCTGTTCTCCACAACTGAAACTGTAGTTTCCTCATTGCCTAGGAGTGCACTGCACCAGCTCACAGTGCTTCTGGCTATTAGATCCACATTGACCCTGAGAACCCCCTGAGAGCAGCTGGGGAGGACCACAAACCCAGTCATGACACTTATGCTGTAGGGAGCTACAACCCCACCCAACAGGCTTTGGCCTGCCAACCTGCACTGTCGTCTATACGAAGACCAGTTGGATCCCAGGAACCTACAGGAACACATCCCACCACATCCCCTCACCTGAGTCCCCAATTGGGAGAAAACAAGAAGGGATGAGCCCTGGGAGACACTGAGAACCTCCATACAAGGCCCCATCCAGCCTGTGGAAAGCTACAGATCACCAAGTGATACGAATGCTACACCAAAGTGCCCCTCTTGGCACCAAACCCAGAAGGCACCAGGAACAAACAGCTAAGAACAACCAAATGGCTAAAGGTCAGCGAAAGAACAGAAACAACAAAAGTCAGGGAAATATGACTCCAACAAAACACAACTATGCTAGTACAGCAAGCGCTGACCACTTCATCACAGCTGAAACACATGAAAACGATGACAATTCTACATTCTTGGAAGTGATTAAATCCTTTCAAGAAGAATTTAAATCTAGGAAGGAACTCAAAGAGTCCACATTTTTACATGTGAAAGCCACAGAGAATACCTTTAGAGAGCTCCAAGCCAAAGTGGCTCAACTTGAACAGGAAAGAGACAAGGCAATGAAGGATTTAACAGATATGAAATATTTCCAGGCAAGGACAAGCCGATTGGAGCAGGAAATATATAAAATTAATAAAATCTTTATTTTTTATTTTTTTCCTTTATTTTTTATTTCTTCAATTTACATCTCAATTGCAGTCTCCTCCCTATTCCCCCTCCAGTCCCACCCTCCCACCCTCAACCCCCCATCCTCTTCCCTTTTTTTTTTTTCTTTTAAGTTTAAGGTATATCTTACTTCCCCCTACAATTTCCCCTTTCAGTCCAACAAATGGCTCTTTCTCTTATAATAACAAATACAATACAGTACAACAGAGGTAATTAAGCCACAGTTATGAGGGTTATATGGCTTAACGTACATTCCCAATGACCAGTCCATATGTATTTGGTACCTGACTTTAACATTCTACTATCTAAACATCTCCATGAGTTTAAAGGTCTATATCTGACTCAACATTCATATTAACTTGCAACACAATTTTAAAAGTATCTTCTTAGATCTGTAACACTCTCTTGACTCCTAAACAACTCAAAATTAAATTATGAGACTCTAGCTATCTGTTCTTCAACCAGCTCAGAGACCTGAGAGGGATAAATATATCTGATTTTATAGGAAGTACAGGGTCTGCAGCTTCCCAAACTAAGAAATGACATACTTGTGGCTGCCTGGACAGTTCCCATTTTCTCTCCATACATTACAGCATCGATCTTCAGTCATTTGGCCCCATTTCTCTGACAGATATTGATGGTAGAGCAGGGGTTTTGAAGGACTTACCTACCCTGTCTTGGCAGAGCTAGGCTGTCGACTTACCTGCTTTCAGGTTTTGTCCTTTTTGGACAGCATTCTGTCTACAGTTGGGGCAAGGGACTTTTAAGACAAGAAACTGGAAATGGAAGCAGTAAAGTAAACACAGAGATAAGAGTGGAAGTGGAGAAGCAAGGGAAGAGAACAGGAACTATAGACATGAGTATCAAAAATACGATACATGAGCTGGAAGACAGGATCTCAGGCATGGAAGACTCGATGGAAGAAATCAGTACAATATCCATAGAAAATGATAAAGCTAAAAAAATCTCTCACCCACAATATCCAAGAAATCAAGGACTCAATGAAAAGACGAAACCTAAGAATTATAGGCATAGAGGAAAGAGAAGACTCCCGACTCCAAAGTCCAGGAAACATCTTCAACAAAATCATAGAAGAAAACTTCCCAAACCTAAAGAAAGAGATGCCAATAAAATTCCAAGAGGCTTACAGAACACCAAACAGATTAGATTAGAAAAGAAACTCCTCTTGTCACATAATAATTGAAACTCCAAATGTACAGAACAAAGAAAGAATGATAAAAGTCTTGTAGAGATCATGGATACAACGGACGTGCCTAAACATAAAGGCAATATACAGCAAGCTGATAGTCAACATGAAAATAAATTGAGAGAAACTCAAAGTAATTATACCAAAATTAGGAATAAGAAAAGGCTGTCCACTCTCTCCATATCTATTCAATATAGTACTTGTAGTTCTATCTAGAACATTAAACAGATAAACAGTATACAAACTGGAACAGAAGAAATCAAAGTATCATTGTTTTCAGATGATACAATAGCATACATAAACAACCCAAAAAATTCTACCAGGGCACTCATACAGCTGATAAACACCTTCAGCGAAGTGGTTGTATACAAGATTAACTAAAAAAAAAAAATCACAGCCCTCCTGTATACAATTCATAAATGGGCTGAGAAAGATATCAGGGAAAAAAACCCTTCACAATAGGCACAAATAATATATCTTAGCTTAACTCTAACCAAGCAAATAAAAGACTCACCCATATGATAAAAAATAAAAACAAAAACATAAAACAAAACAAAAATACTTTCTAGTCTTTGAAGAAAGAAATTGGAGAAAGAATCAGAAGTTAGAAAGATCACCCATGGTCATAGATTGGTAATATTAGCATAGCAAAACTAGGCATAAAAAAAAATCAATCTACAGATTCAATGCAATTCTATCAAAATTCCACCACAAATGTTACAGACCTTGAAGAACAACATTCAACTTCATATGGAAAAACAAACAAACAAATAAACAAAAAACAGGATAGCTAAAACAATCCTATACAACTGAAGAACTTCCAGAGGTATCACCACTCCTGATTTCAAGCTGTATTGCAGAGAAATAGTAGTAAAAACTACATGGTACTGGTATAAAACAGACAGGTTGATAAATGGAATTGAATTGAAGATCCAGAGGCAAAGCCACACACCTTTGACAAAGAAGCCTTATACAATGGGGTAAAAAAGCATCTTGATTGAGCTGCAGTGGAGTTTTTTGTTTCCTCTGATTTCTTGGGTGCAGTTATCTTCTCTGGGTTGGAATTTTCCTTCTAGGATTTTCTGTAGGGCTGGATTTGTAGGTAGATACTGTTTAAATTTGATTTTGTCATGGAATATCTTGTTTTCTCCATCTATGTTGATAGAGAGTTTTGCTGGGTAGAGTAGCCTGGCTAGGCACCTATGTTCTCTCAGGACTTGTAGGACATCTGTCCAGGCCCTTCTGGCTTTTGAAGTTTCTGAGGAGAAGTCAGGTGTAATTCTAATGGGTCTGCCATTATATGTTACTCGACCTTTTTCTCTTACAGCTTTAAATATTCTTTCTTTTTTCTGCACATTTGGAGTTTCAATTATTATGTGGCGAGAGGGATCCAGCCATACCACTTCTGGATATACATCCAACTGATTCCTCACCAAATCACAAGGAAGTTTCCTCATCTATATTCATAGCAGCCTTATTTGTAATAGCTAGAAACTGGAAACAACCCAGATGTCCCTCAACCGAAGAATAGATTTAAAAACTGTGGTACATCTACACAATGCTATACTACTCAGATATCAGAAACACAAAATCATGCAATTTGCAGCCAAATGGATGAAACTAGAGAAGCTCATCCTGAGTGAGCTAACCCAGACCCAGAAGGATGCACAGGGCATCTATTCACTTATAGTTGGATTTCAGCCATATAGTACGGGATATCTATACTACAACCAATGCACCAAAGGGAACATGGACATAGACTTTTTTTTCCTGTCAGTGAGACACTTTGCCCAAGCGGTGCTACCTTATATGCCCCCAGTGTATGAGGAGGCTCTTGGCCCTCATATGTCTGCTGAACTGGGGCAGGGGACTATTATGTAGGGACACTCCACTCCAGAGGAGTGGGATGGAAGGGATAGGGGGTAGAGAGTGGGAGGGTAAGACTGGGAGGGGTGGGAAGAGGACACTGTGATGGAGATGTAACCTGAAGTAATAAATAATTTTTTAAAAAAGCATCTTGAACAAATGGTGCTGTTATAATTGAACATCAGCATACAGAAGAATGTAAATAGATTCATATCTATGACCCTACACAAAACTCAAGTCCAAGTGGATCAAAGACCTCAACAGAAAACCAGATACACTGAACCTGATAGAAGAGAAATTAAGGAATAGTCTTGAACCCATTGACACAGGAGACAACTTCCTGAACAGAATACCAATAGTGCAGGCTCTAAGATCAACAATTAATGAATGGATCATCATGAAACTGAAAAACTTCTATAAGAAAAAGTAGAGCACATAAAGGACAAAATGGCAGCCTACAGAATGGAAAATATTTTCACCAACCCCAAATCTTATAGAGGGTAAATGTCCAAAATATATTAAGAACTCAAGAAACTAGATATGAACAAACCAAATAATCCAATTTTAAAACTGGGGTATAGATCTAAACAGAGAACAGAGGAATCTCAAATTACTGAGAAGCACTTAAAGAAATGTCCAATATCCTTAGCTGTCAGGGAAATGCAAATCAAAATGACTCTGAGATTCCATCTTAACACCTGTTAGAATGACTAAGATCAAAAACACAAGTGACAACTCATACTGTAGAAGATATGGAACAAGGGGAATACTCATCATTTGCTGGTGGGAGTACAAACTTGTATAGCCACATTACAAATCAATATGACTGTTTCTCAGAAAATTGGAAATTGATCTACCTCAAGACCCAGCTATACCACTCCTGGGCATATACCCAAAGGACAGTCCACCATACCACAAGGATACTTGCTCGAATGTGTTCATAGCAGCTTTATTCATAATAGCCAGAAACTGGAAACAACCTAGATGTCCCTCAATCCTAGAATGGATAAAGAAAATGTGGTACATTTACACAATGGTATATTACTCAGCTGTTAAAAACAATGATATCATAAAATTTCCAGGCAAATGGATGGAACTTGAAAAAATCATCCTGAGTGAAGTAACCCAGACCCAGAAAGACAAATGTGGTATGTACTCATTTATGACTGGATATTAACTGTAAAGTAAAGGATAACCATGTTTCAATCCGCAGAACCAGAGAGGCTAAATAAGAGGACTCGAGGGAGGATGCATGAATCTCTCTGTGAATGGAAAATAGGATAGACACTGCAGGTGGACAGAGAGGGAGTGTCTGAGTTGCGGATGGGTAGGAGGACAAGAAGGATCAGGTGTGGGGCAAATGAAAGAAGAAAGTACTGGGAGAGACAACAGGAATTGGGGGAGTATATCTCTGGGACCAGCTAGAAACTACGAGGGTGAACCTAGATAAGACTACTAGCAGTGGGGGTTATTGAGCCTAAACTAGCAAACTCTTTTAACCAGGCAAGGCTTTTAGTGGAAGGATTGGGACACCAACGAAGGTACAAAAACTTTGACCTATGATTTTCCTGCCTATAAAATGTGTTGTGGTAATGGTGGCACAGAAATTGTGGGGGTGGCCACCAATGACTGGTATAGCCTGAGACCTATGCCAGAAGAGGGGGACCACCCTTGACACTGCTTGTATATCCAGAACCCAGAGGCTGGAAAGCCCAGAGACCTAGGATAGACAATGATTCCTAATGATATTTTGCTATACACATAGATTGGTGCCTAGGCCAATTGCCATCAGAGAGGTTTCACACAGCAATTGATAAAATCAGATACAGAGACTCACAGCCAAACATTAGGCTGAGCTCAGGGAATCCTGAGGAAGAGAGGAGGAATGATTGTAGGCGCCAGAAGGGCAAAGAATGTGAAAAGAAAACCCACAGAATCAACCTGAGCTCACAGAGGCTCACAGAGTCTGAACTGACAACCAAGGACCCTGCATGGGATTGACCTAGGGCATCTGCATGTGTGTTACAGTTGTGTAGCTTGATCTTCTTATGGGACTCCTAAAAGTAGGAGCAGGGACTGTCTCTGACTATTTTGTCTGCCATTTCTTCCTACTGAGTTGCCTAGTCCAGTCTTAATATGAGGGAAGGTGCCTAGTCTACTTTAATTTGATGTGCTATGATTGGTTGATATACCAGACAGGCCTACCCTTTCTGATGAAAAACTGGAGGAGGAATGAATAGGTGGGGCAGAGGGGAGGTGGGGAGACAGTGGTAGGAGAGGAGGATGGGGAAACTGTGGTTGAGATGGAGAGAGAAAGAGAGAGAGAGAGAGAGAGAGAGAGAGAGAAAGGAAAGAAGAAAATAAATGCATATATATATGTATTTCAGAAAACAATTCAGCAACAAGAAAATATGAAGTGTAACACATCATATGCCTCAGTTACATACTTATAATCAGTCAGGTGAAGACTCAATTCTGCACAAACATACAATAGTCAACATCAACAGCATAGAGTAAAAGGAAGTCTGAGTTATGTAATGAAAATAAAGAGAATTATATCCTAGGGATATCAATATTTAAACTTGGAAAATCAAAACAGGGAAAAATGAAATGGTGAGAAATATTCAAATATTATCTTTTTTTCTGTAATAATTTTCACAGAATTTAATATGTGGAAATAGATATTTACATACAAAACTGTAATGAAAATTTTAAATTCAAAGTACAAAGTATATTTTAAAATTTTGAAGAAAACTAGTTCAGAAATTACAACATGCAGTTTCTTTTTTCACATGCCTTTTAATATTTTTACCTGTACATTTATTCTCATTGACTTATAAAATATAATTTAATAAAGCATCAATCTGTATTATGTTACTTGCATGTATGTTTTCAGGACTGATATTTTGGCACTGGATTTACCTTATAATCCACTGATAAAGGAGCCAAATGTATGTTTGAGAATTACTGTCATATTAATTGATCTTCATGTTATGGCACGTGATTCCTTAATATTCAAAGTTTGAAATAATGGAACTTCCCAGCTATGCAATAAATAGAAATTTAAACTCTTAGCTTCTAAAATGTATTTCCTTTGTCAAGACTGTGATAAACATGTTCTGATAAGAGCCTTTTTGTAGACCGACTGGAATATTTTTCCTTGGAACTCCTAGTTAAAGAATAGGTTTTCTTTTATTACATGTTTGTTATCATAGCAAGTATTACATTTCTATTACTAGTAGATTTCATATACTATTCCCATTTCTTTTTATGGTTTTTACCTTAAATACAAATTGCTTGAACACAAGAATTTTGTTGTCTTTTCCATTAACATATTTGTAGCTATAGCGTTGCCTAGTACATACTAAGCATATAACAGTTATTGAATAAGTATATTAATTTTTTCACTTATCAAGAACATTCATTATAGATATTAAAGATAAACTCAAAGAATCATAATATATCAGTATAGGATTATATTCTAAAGAGTATACATTTACATATATACATGATATGAATATAATATATGTGGATTGTAGCTGTTACAAATTTCATGAATTGTATTGGACTTTTTAAAGAGCTATTTATTTTACATATATAAATGTTTCACCAGAAAGTATTTATGTGCACCATGTAAATACATGGTGCTCTCAGAAGTCTGAAGCAGCCTAGAACAGCAGTTACGAAAATTGTAAGCCACCGTGTGGGAGCTAGGGAGTGAACCCTGGTACTCTGCAGGAGCAGCCAACGCTCTTAAGTGCTGAACCATGGATATAGCTCCTGTAATGGATTCCTAATATAAAGTCCTGACTATTGACATTAAACAGTATTATTTTAAGTCTATTAGTAATTTCATCTTAGTTGATATAATCATATCTGTAAGAAACATTGCCTTTCAGACTCATTTTACAGTTTCAGTTGTTCTTTATATGCCTCATAAAGAACATTATCTAAATGAGAGAGTATGACTTTTAAGGTTTTCTTGTTTTCACTTCATTTTGTTCTTTTTAGAAGCAAGAAGAGGCATGTAGATTGAGAACTGTTCTAAAATGAACTTGTTCTTTCCTATATACAATTTACAACCTTTTCATTATATCCTCAATATTTTTATCACACATATGGTATGCTCTAAGCATTTTGGTGAGTGACATTTCATGAATAAATATGCCAGTGTCAGTAAAATTTGTAAGAAGAATATCTCAGGCATACTTGACATTTATGACACTTCACACTTAGAATAACTCATACTCAGGGGTCCTTTTTTCATTTTGTATATTGGCAAGCTTCAAAAACAACACAGACAAGATAGGTAAATTTCCTAAGCCTATGAGCCATATTTCTAAAAAGAATGTGTTAAGGCTGCTTTTTACTCATACGTGACATTTTTAAAAGATCAGATCAACAAATGACTCCTCCAGCACAAACTCTTTGGCCTTTGGTGATGTCACAACACTGCTTAAGATTTATCATAATTCATAAGTATGAATTTATGCTATATTATTCACAGGGACCAAAAAAAGAAAACTCCATTGCTTACATTTGTTTAGACATATTTTTGGGTCAACTGCTGAAACAACCATTTAGATTTTCGTAATAAATCATCTATACTGCAAATGGGGAGATTCTTAATGTGAAAATGTATAGCATAATGATGCACTACAAATCAGTGTTCATTAAAATAGGACAAATACTTGGACTACTAAACATTCAACATATTCTTAAACATGTTTTTTTGAGAAATAATGTATTCTTATTTCACAATTCAAAATTGACCCACAAGGAGTTACCAATACTATGTGACTTTCTAAAGGGTACTTGCTCTTGCCAAAGGCATTGATAACATCCTAGTTGTGAACATCATCGTCAGCTATTTTCTGTAGTTTCATATTTTAATGCTGTACCTGGTATTTGAGCCTGCTGAATCTTTTAAAACAGAGTATGCTTATATTAGGAAAAGTAGTATGAACAAAATAACAATATTGCAAGTATGATGGTAGGTGGCTTCAGCATCTGACTTTGAGAGTGAGCAAAGATTTCCATAGGACACGATGTTCTATCTGAAACTTCTAAAGTGATCCAATAGAAGAAATGTGAAGTCAATGATAACCAAGACACAATTCTTTCTGTAGAATCATAGAGGTTAGATATAGAGTAAAAGACTCGAGGAAATAGATAAATCTCATTAGGAGAGGGACATAGACTAGATAGTAATGGATGGATTGGGATGTTAGAATAGGAGGATCATGTGGGGAAGGGAAAGAGAGAGGGTTGTAGGAGGAAGTTTGGAGAAAACAGCTATAATTAAGGACATTTGAGGGGTATTATGGAAACCTAACAGAGTAGAATATTTCCAAAATATATACGTGTGTGTGTGTGTGTGTGTGTGTGTGTGTGTGTGTGTGTGTGTGATCTAAATGAAATCATCAAGTAATGGGGAAGACAGAATCCCAACTGGCCATCTCTTGTCACCAAAAAAAGCTTCCAATACTAAGATTGGATTACATCTAATTGCGTTGTTGGCCAAAAAGAAATCACAGTAATCTCCAAACAACCAAGGCTCTTGGCAAGACTGTAGGTTGCTTTGTACAAACTGACAGCAAGACTGAAGACAGCAAGCAATTGCTGAAAACTACACCTAAACAATTCATTGAAGATGAAGAAAGTACCTACATAGAGCTTTAACCCCTCTGTTCTAGCATCTTTGTTACAGAAAGGCATTTTGAATGTTCTCAAAAGACAAACATAGCTATCATCCTAGTCACAAATCCTTTTTATACAATGGTGTACTGCCTACAATATATGCTAGGGCAAAGGTAACACAAAGCTTATGTGAGTAATGAACCAATAACTGATTTGTCCAAAGGCCCACCCCACAAAATGGAACCTATATCTGACACTGCTTGGGTGACCAAGAACCTGATACTAGATACCTTAGAGACCTAGAGTAAAATCAAATAATACTGGTCCAAAAAAAAAAAAAGAAAAGAAAATGTAGTGATAAAACAACTTCTAATGATATTCTGAATTATTGATATATCAGGGCCTTGTTCAACTATCGTAAGAGAGGCTTCATCCTGCAGTAGATAGGAACAAAAAAGATACAGCTAGACATTATGCAGAAGTGGGGCGACCTTGTCTCAGCCCTAAGTGGCATATCCTCACCAAATTCCTCTCTTCAGAGCTCAGGGAACCCTGAGTAATATGAGGTCAAATGTAAATGCTAGAGGGGATAGAGGAAACAAGTCCTCTAAATTAATATGATCAAAGTTGATATAAACTCACAGAGACTGAAACCACATGCACCAGGCCTGTACCAGTCTACATCTGGTCCTCTGTGTATATATTATGGCTTCCAATTTAGTATTTTTATGGGATTTCTGAGTGGGAAAACAAGTGGTTCTCTGATTCTGGTGATTTTTCTTGGGATTTTTTCCTTCTTTTGATTTCCCTTGTCCAACTTCCATGTGATAGTTTTGTTTTATCTTATTATATTTTGCTATTTTTAAGTGAATTAATGGAAACCTAGTCACTAGGATAAAGGATAACAACTAATCTGTCACTTATACCTGCTGAGAAAAGAAAACTCAGTTTTCTCCAATAGAGCGACACTAGCTATATATTATGTGTATAGGCTGAATGTTCAGGAATAGATGCTTTACATTTACCAGACTCTGCAGTATTTTTTTTCCAGGAAGAGCAAATCTGAGTGCACTTACCATGGTAAGGGCTTTGGAAGGAATTTATAGCATAAATTTCACTGAAGTTGGTAATCATTTATTCACTTATTGTAAAAGTATCTTTTATTCTCCTGAGGCAATTGTCATCTCCAAGGCTTACTGCCTCTGTCTGCTAACCTAGGGCTAGCCCTGGAATCATCTAGCCTCCTTACAATCTAAGCTAGGCCTAGAATGGTTTCAGTCTCTGAGACTTACTGTTGAATAACTGGCTCTTTTCTAGTTCTTTCTGAACTTTGACTGGCTGGTTCAACCCAGCTGTTCTGGCTCAAACTCCTCTCCCAGATGACTGATTCAAACTGGCTTCTCTCAGCTTCTGACTGAATTGGTCTGCTGGGCCTCAAACTAACTCTAGCAATCTGTTCTAATCTTCTGGCTCATTCTCATTATCTGGCTCATTCTCTCTCCAACTTGTCTCTGTAAAACTGTCCTGGTAAAACTTACTTCCATCTCTTTCCCTCTGCGCTTGCTTTCCCTTAAGTTGCCTCTCTTTCCTCTCTGTTCTCATGAGAGTTAGGCATATCCTTTTCTCTCAAATATTTCTCTGATTAGTCATTTTGTCGGCCTCTCAATTAGACATCACTTTCAAACATGTGTGCTTCCTTCTACAAAAAGTCCTTTACATTCATTGTTTTGTATTAAAGATGTACACTAGGGGCTTGCCTGTATTTCTGGAAGGTGGTTGCATGTGACCCAGACAAGCCATGTTGCTTGATTAAAATTCTTCTACAATTTATTCATTCATTCTTAGGCTTTTGAAATAAGGTCTTGCTATGCACCTCTAATTATCCTAGAACCGTGCTATGTAGGTAGCTCAAGTGGGGCTTCAACTTGCATCCTTCCTTCTGTCTCAATCTCCGAAGCTGCACATTACTGGTATGTGTCACCACACCCAGCCCTAAGTATTTTATATAGCTCAAAAATCTGTTAAACTTTTTAAGTAAGAAAACTTGATCTCTTTCATTAGATGGATTAAAAAAAAACTGTGGTACATTTACACAATGGAATACTACTCAGCTATCAGAAACAAGGAAATCATGCAAATTGCAACCAAATGGATGGAACTAGAGAAAATCATGCAAATTGCAACCAAATGGATGGAACTAGAGAAGCTCATCCAGAGCAAGCTAACCCAGACTTAGAAAAATAAACATGGTATGTATTCACTTATAACTGGATTTTAGCCATATGGTACAGGATAACTATCCTACAACCCCCAAAACCAAAGGAACAGGAACCTAGCATAAGTATCCTGAGAGAAACTCCACCCAGCTTCATGTTAAAATGGATGCTGCGACACACAGCCAAACATTAGGTGGAGCTCTTGAAGTCCTGTATATGAAAGGGTGGAGGACTAGAGAGACCTGGAGGGGATAAAAACAACACATGAAGATCAACAGAACTAACCAACCTAGGCCACTATAGGCTTATAGAAAATGAAACACCAAGCAAAAAAGGAAGAAACTTAAACTAGACCTAGAACCCCCATATAAAAATATAAAGGATATACAACTTGGTCTTCATATAGATCCCCTAGTAAGTAGGGGGTATGGTCTGAGTCATGAATTTTGTTATCTGTTAGTGGAACACTTTACCCTAGCTGAACTACAATGTTGGGTCCAGAGCAAGAGGAAGCTCTTAGCCCTCATGTGACTGATGAACTGAGGGGGACTGATATTTGAGGAACCCCACATTGGAGGAGAAGGATATGTGGGAAAGGGGATGGAAGGTACGTGTGGCCAAGAGGGGAGGAGTGAGGGGGCTGTGATCGAGATGTAGCTTGAATTAATATATAAATATTTAAAAAAATAAAACAAAACAAAAACCAAACCAAACCAAAAAAAAAAAAAAAATAAAAAAAACAGAAACCCCGAGCATGGATGTGTCACTAGAAAAAAAAATACAGTTCTATTATCTCAGGAAAATGACTTGAAATTCTGACTCATCCTTTTGTCTCTAAAATGAAAAAAAAAAAGGGGGCTCACAAGAAGGTGATATCACAAGATGTTGCAACACATAGATTTTTCAGCCGGAGTAGTCCTAACTAGTAATTACAGGGTTTATTTCTTTTTCTTTTAGAGTTGGAGTCTCATGTATCCAAAACTGGTCTCCAACTTTTTAAGTTTATGTAATGTTGAGGACCAAACCTAAATCCCTGTACAATGCTTGTTAGGCACTCTACCAACTGGCTTATATCCACAGATTCTGTGACTATGGGTATTCTAACATCAGATTATAATATAAGTTCTTAGCTTTGTGCTTGTGACAATGAGAGGAACAACTAAAACTCACTGTACATGTATTTTAATGATCCAGGCATACTATTTCCAACTTATAAAAAAGTCTCTGCTGAGGATATTTCAATAATCTTTCTATATGAGGACATATCACAGTATAATACTAAAAAATCAGAAGTAGACTACAAAAACCTTTAAGAAAAAAGAAAAAATATTAAATGATTAAAACACATACTATGTACTATAATAAAAACCAACATTTCATCAATAAGAGAGAATAGGCTTAGAAATAAACTGAATGTGACTTCTATGATAAAGTAATCTATTGTCAGTGGATATGGATTGTATGAATGGGGTATGAACTTAGCTGATATTTAAAATTCCATTTAGTGTTCTGTGTCGTTGATTCTAAAATCATAGAATCGTACATTTTAATGTTCAGTTTAAGAATGTGCCAGGTGATCAGAGGAGCTCTGCTGTGTTTCCCCCTTTTGCTTTGTCTCGCGATTCTAGTTAAATTGAGCTTTTCAAAATATCTACTGTTTATATATTGAAGGTGAAAATAGGAAAGAAACATAATGAGGGAGTACAAGTCTCTACAGAGATGGAGTAGTTAACCATTTTCTTTTCTTGTTTTTTCATTCTTTGTATATAGATAGCCCTGGCTGTCCTAGAACCTAAGCAATGTCTAGCATGGCCTCCAAGTCACAGATATCCATCTTCCTCTGCCTCCCGAGTGCCCAGCTCCATTTTCTAGTTTGACCTTGGAACCAAGGCTTGAATTCTTTCACCTAGTAGAATACTGTGGTGCACACTGTTTCAATGGCTTATTGATTGGAATTTCACTACTTCCAAAAAAGCCACGCAATTTAATTTGGAAGCATTTTTAACTAAATGATACTCAAACTGATGACAAACTTATTTCTGGAAGCATTTTTCAGGTCTGCTTTCTTAGTTTATTCAGTACAACCTTTATCACAAAATAGCATATGAAAATAGATACAAACCATTCCATCAAAATCTAATTTTTTCCAGTTCCTCTTATTAGTGTCTATGTCTATGTGACATGGATTTAAATCCCTTAACTACTTTCCTTTTTGTTTAACCCCGTTCGTCATGTACATTTCACAAATGCGAGAGTAACATCTGAACATAATGTTTATATACATAGTTAACTAACAGGAAAATATTGAACATTTCAAAATACATAAGGCAAAATGATATATATAAAGAAAAAATCAAAATTTAACCTAAGAGTGGAAAAATTGAGCACTATCCTCCTCCCAAACTCTGAATGACCAAATAAAGAAAATAAAAATAATAAATTGTAAAATGGCTTAAGTTAAAAAGAATTTTATAACAGCTTAAACTATCATTATTAAAAACTCTACAAGCTACAAAAAGGAACATTCTGTGTTTCATTCAGAATGTTTGTAGTATTAAAAATAAAAAAGTTTAAACAGAATCATAACAAATCTCCTGTAGATCCCAGGTTCTACATGTCTTCATGTCAGAAGTTCCAAAACTAGGAAAACTGAGATGGGAAAAATCATAACTTTGAGGCCAGCCTGAACAAGGTAAGCATCCCCGGCCAGCATGGGCTACATAGCAGATCATGTTTTAAAACACCAAAATAATGAATCCATGGTTTCTTTGTAGGCTTATGATTTAGTTTTGTTTTGTTTTCCTGTGGTATCCTTGATCCTTCTGGCTCCTGCAATCTTTCCTCCCCATCTTCTGCAGGAGTCCCCAACCTCTGCCTAATGTTGGGCTGCTCTCCTTGCTTTTTATTCTCCTTTTCTTCCATATACATATTATCACCTTCAAAATGATGTCTTCCAATATTTCTCTTTATATTTAATTCTTGGGTGACCTCATCAAGCACTATCTATTTAAAGAATTTTATACTGATTATGCCTCATTGTCTCAAGCACTCCACTCTGCTACCCAACATTTACAAAATGTGTGTAAAATATGCTTTCAAGTCTTTTTCAATCCCAGAAAATGGTACTACAATCTGAACAGTTGCTTAGGCAACAAAATTTCCATATATTTATGCCTAGCTTGCCAACTATTAATGTAACCGGAAATAGATCAGTAAATAGCATTACCATTAATAGGCAAATTTGTGGTGAGCCTGACCATTTTTATATTAGTGTTGTTTAACTACTTACCATGTAGCACAAGCCATTGAGTCCTCACTTTGGTCAATTATCAAATTAGTCTGTTTCCACAGTCAGTACTTTCTTCTCTGTTCCATCTAATGGTCAGATAATTCTAACAATTTTTTATTATTTTTGAGAATATTATACACACTTTCAACATATTTTCAACGCATTCACCCACACTCCTTTCCATAATTTCTCCCACATTTACTTGCTACCCCATTATACAACTCCTCCCCAATTTTTATACTCTTTTTTTGTAATTCTTTTTTATAATTTATTTTTTATTTCTCCAAGTTACATCTCATTCACAATCTCCAACCTACTCCCCCCTCCAGTCCCACACTCCCACCCTTTTCCCCCTCAATCCCCCAATCTCTTCCCTCTTTTTTTAAGTTTAAGGTATTTATTTTTCCCCCCAACAGCTCTCCCTTTCAGTCCAAATAATGGTTCTTTTTCTTATAACTATAAATACAATACAAAACAACAGAAATAAATAGGCCACGATTATAAGAGTTATATGGCTTAGCATACATTCCCAATGTCCAGTCCATATGTATTTGGCACCTGACTTTAACATTCTACTATCTAACCATCTCCATGAGTTCAAGAAATTATCAGTGGCTTCTCTTCTCAGGGTGGTAACTTTGTGAGGCCTTCATTCTTCCATGCTAGAATATTTAGTAGATTGATCTTATGCAGACTACCGTAGCTGCTTTGAGTTCACAAGCAGAAGAGTCCTGTCATGTACAGAACAGAGTTCTGGTTTACTCCTTCCCAACCTCTGATTCTTACAATCTTTTTTCTGCCTCTTCTGCCTCAATTATGCCTGAGCACTTGGTGAGATTTAATGTGGTATAAATGTCCTTTTTGTGGCTAAGCACTCTGCAGACACTTACTCTTTGCATTTTGACTAGTTGTGAGTTCCTGGGTTAACCATCATTTACTTCACAAAGACATTTCTTTGATGGGTTTGAGAGCTGAACTAATTTACAGGTAGGGAAATACATATGTAGAGGACGTTTTGATACTATGTCAATTTAGAATAATAGTAGTAGTAGGTTGACCCCTATAACCTACAAGCTCCCCAACTATGAGTTGTTTGTTTGTTTGTTTGTTTGCCAGAATTCTAAGTGAAGAATTTCAAGTACCAGCTGTAAATTTCCTACTACATTATGGGCCTTACATTCCTTACATCCAAATAGAAGGAGATTATGCTGCTCTTCCACCTAAGGGCATTTTCATAGTTTGGTTCTTTGTCAGTGATAAACACCATGACCAAAAGAAAAGTGAAGCAGGAAGAGTGGATTTTAGCTTATATGTTATAGTCTGTCATTCATGGAAGCCAGGGTGAGAACTAAAGGAAGGGTCCAGGGAAGGCAGAAGTCGGCTGAAGGAACTGAATCAGAAACTATGGGAGAGTAGTGCTTAGCAACATTACTTATACAACCCAGGACCACTTGCCCAAGAGCAGTACAAGCCACTGTAGGCCAGAACTTTCTTGATTAATTAGCAATCAAGAAAATGTCCCCACAGCTATGCTCAAAATACCATCTGATGGGGGCAATTCCTCAACTGTGTTTCCCACATCCAAGGCGATTCTAATTTTGACAAAAACTAAGGAGCAGATATTTATTTTCTCAAGACATTTGTTGCAGCTCACAGGATTAACAGATGAGTTATTGAGTAAGACTACTGATGTTTTTTCTCCCCTAACAGCCTGCATAGCACTTTCTGGTGCTATGAAAACTAGACATCAGGGAAGAATATTCTGGTCACTACTATTTTGAATTCTCCATCTTCTGTGACCAAAGTATATAGTGTGTTCAGCAATATGGTCTTATTATTAAGTTCTGGTGGGAATCCAAGAACAATGATAATATATTGTACTGGTTTGAGGGTTTCTGGGACATTTCTGGCCAAGAACACAAAGGGAAGTATCCCACAGCTAGAAATGTTCTTTTTATTTGGAAACTTATGGCTTCTGGGACGAGCATCATATATATACATATAGGAGATATGTATTGGATATATATTCATATATGTACAATAATATATATGCAAGATTTTATAAGATATATATTATTTTAAGATATATATCTTATAAAACTATGTTTCCATATGACTTTTGAAAACATCGCTAGTGTTAGCTATCATAACAGAATTTTATATAGCCATAAAAAAGTAAAATTGAAGATAAAAGGATAAAACTAGAAAATATTATATTGAGTCAGATAACCTGAACTCAGGGAGACAAATATTTCATTGTTTTATATCATTCATGTAATATTAGTACTAAATCTTTAGATTTCTATGTTTAATTTGGAGTATCTGCAGAATATTCTTAAAGGTCAAATATCTATCTTTCCCTTATTAAATTATCTGGCAACTTACTGTGGTAATTAGAACATCTGCATTCTATCTCTTTGAATATACCATACCAAACCAGTTCCAATGGTGTGTTTTTTATATCCAATAGTTAAATAGTTAAACTTCATTCTGTAGAATATAATATGTTTGTTCTAGCTTAGAGTCCTAGAACTTACTGTTCTTTCTCCATCAGGAATCTTGAGTCAAATTCTCAATACCCAGATTTCCCATGTTCTCTTCCAGAGTCTAACCTGGTGAGTAACCCTGACCATAACCATCCCAATTTTTCTTCATTCTGTCAGGTCTACTCCAGGTCCCACATCTCAGGCCATGCCTGGTATGATCACTCCTACCTGCACTGAAGCCAAGCATTAGGCTTCTTCAAGGACTGACTCTACCTTAAACCATCAACATATCCCTTCTGGTCTGCCTGTACCACCCCATTTGGTACACAGACTCTAGATATCCTCTTCCAGAGTATATCTAGGGTCCTACATCCTAGATCCTGACCTAGTCCAACCAACCTTCCCTGCACAACAGACAAGCATTAGGCTCACAGGTCCCTTCTTGGCTGTCTCCACAACCTTGCCAGACACTGAAACTTCCCACATCTTCCTCCAGGGTCTAGACTGGTAAGTACCCTTGACCTTCCTATTCATAGATTTTTTTCTGCAATGCGATAGATTAAGCCTGGGTCCCAAAATGAGCACACCAGCCTACTTGGGCCTTTTCTGCCTTCACTATAAAGGAGCATTAGGCTTGGTCCAGACTCCTCCCTATCTATCCCTCCAAACACATGACTCTGCCACATCATCTCCAACCTTCTCATCTTGGGAATAGGCAGATCTATTCTCACACTACAGATTTGGAACAGGAACCACATTCTGTATACCATACCAAACCAGTTCCAATCTCTAGACTCAAACTGCATACACATCTACTCTTCTTCCCCAACCTACTCTGTAATAACAAACTCATAAAAAATAAAGGGAGTCCACATGCCCAGATCTCAAAACAAAAATACAGTAATAGGGAAGTTCAAGGTACTATCTTCTTTCAAAATACTACTAGTCCTATAGAGATGGTGGCAATGATAATTACCTAGATTAACTTCAGAAGGAATTTTAAGATACAATCATAAACTTCATCAAATAATTCAAGGAGTTTCACTTATAACTGGATTTTAGCCATATGGTACAGGGTAACTATCCTACAACCAATACACCAAAAGGAACAGGAACATGGACTTTTTGTTACCTGTTAGTGGGACACTTTATCCTAGCTGAGCTGCCATGTCAGGCCCCAGAGCAAGAGGAAGCTCTTAGCCCTCAGGTTACTGATGAACTGAGGGGGGCTGATATGTGGGGGCACCCCGCACCAGAGAAGTAAGATAGGTAGGAAAGGGGGTAGAGGGTGAGAGGATGGGACCGGGAGCGGTAGTGGGAGGGGTTGTGATTGAGATGTAACTTGAATTAATAAATAAATCTATAATTTTTTAAATCAGAAAAAAATGTCACAGAGTTTAAAGAAGACATAAAGAAACAGCTACTCAAGGAAATCAAAGGGAAAAAAGAGATTAAGGGAAACACAAATATGAGGTTGATTGAAGTGACAAAAACACTCCAGGACTTGAGAATGTAATTCAATAAGGAGATAGAAACATTGAAGGGACTCAAGCTGAAATTAGGATGGAAGTGAAAAACCTAATGGCCCAACTAAAACTCAAAGGAAATGTTATGTAGAATGAATCAAGCTGAAGGTAGAATATTAGAATGTGAAGACAAGTTAGAGAATCTAGACCAAATACGCAAGTAAAAACAATGTCCTACAAGTCCTGAGAGAACAACAATGCAGATTTAATAATAACATGATAATGTACTTGGTCTTACAGAAGCTTTTCAGTTTCATGAGATCCTATTTATTAATTGTTGATTTTAGTGCCTGAGCTATAGGTGTTCTGTTCACGAAGTTGTCTCCTGTGCGTTCAAAGTTTTCCCTGCTTTCTCTTCTATTAGATTTAGTGTATCCAGTTTTATGTTGAAGTTTTTGATACACTTTGACTTGAGTTTTGTGCAGGGTGATAAATATGGATCTATTTGCATTCTTCTACATGGAGACATCCAGTTATACCAGCACCAATTGTTGAAGATGCTTTCTGTTTTTCATTGTATAGTTTTGGCTTCTTTGTCAAAAATCAAGTGTGCATAAGTGTGTGGGTTTACATCTGGGTCTTTGATTTGATTCCACTGATCAACCTGTCTGTTTTTATGTCAATACCATGTGTTCTTTTTTTTAATCACTATAGTTCTTGTATTGTACATGATTGTTTTAACTATCTTGCTTTTTGTTGTTGTTGTTCTTCCATATGAAATTGAGACTTGCTCTTTCAAGGTCCATAAAGAATTGTGATGGAATTTTGATAGGAATTGCACTGAATCTGTAGACTGCTTTTAGCAAGAAGGCCATTTTTACTATATCAATTGTATTTATTCATGAACATGAGTGATCTTTCTGTCTTCTGATATCTTCTTCAATTTCTTTCTTCAAAGACTTGAAGTTCTTGTCATACAGGTCTTTCACTTGCTTGGTTAGAGTTACTCCCAGGTATTTTATATAGTTTGTGGCTATTGTGAAAGGTGTTAATTACACTACCAACTGAATTATATACACAGTCTCTGTGACTATGGATTTTCTAACTGGGGTCAATAGGGGCTCACAGAATTGTGTAGCTCAGTCTTCATGCGGGACTCCAAATATCAAGAGCAGGGGCTGTATCTGACTCAGTTGCCTGCCTTTGGATCCCTTTCCCCTAACTTGGCTGCCTTGGGGGAAGTATGTTACTGTGGGTGGGCTTTAAGGTTTCAGATGCTCAAACCAAGCACAGTGTCTCAATCTTCTTCCTGATGCCTGCAGATCCTGATATAGAACTTTTAGCTCCTTCTCCAGCATCATGCATAGCTAAATGTCTCCTTTCATAATGATAATGGAATAAACCTCTGAACTGTAAGCCTGCTCCAATTAAATGTTCAACTTTATAAGAGTTGGTATGATCATGGTATTTCTTCACAGCAATAGAAACCCTAAGACAGTTGACCTACACAAACTGGACTCAACAGGCTTGGTTTAATTTTTTAACATTTATTTATTAATTCATGTTATGTCTCCATATTGCCCCCTCTCTCTACCCCCTCCCAGTCCCACTCTCCCACCCTCTACCCACCTCTTCCACCCATCCCTTCCCTCCAGTGTAGGGTGCCTCCATATATCAGCTCCCCTCAGTTCATTAGTTACATGAAGTCTAAGAACTTCCTCTTGCACAGGGGCCATACATGGAAGTTTCATTAGGATGGAGTATCCCACTAACAGGTAACCAAGTCCATGTTCTTGTTATTTTGGGTCTATTGATTGTAGGATGTTTATCCTGTAATAATATATGGCTGAAGTCCAGTTATAAGTGAATATATGCCATGTGTATCTTTCTGCATCTGAGTTAGTTCACTCATGATGAGTTTTTCTAGATCCATCCATTTGGTTGCAAATTGCATGATTTCCTTGTTTCTGATAGCTGAGCCGAATTCCATTGTGTAAATGTACCACAGTTCTATTTTTACCCATAGATTTATGACCTCAGATAAGCTTTCACTCTAGAGGTGATAAGACTGACTCCAGATGCAAACCATAAATTCAATTAAGGATTTTAAACTTCCCATGAACTTAGCATATAATGAGGCTACCAAGAAATGCCTAAATGTTAGTACAAATCTTAATGACAAAATACACAAACTGTACTGCTATAATTCTTTATACCTTGTCAGGTTTGACATAATATATTGTCATCTTAAACTTAACTTATGTACAGAAAAGCAAAATTTAATTGAACACTAAAATGTGTTATTGTTAAGTACCCTCCTATTGCAATGGTTTTATCTGTCCTTGTGATAAATGCCTTTTAAGTATGAAGTAATTCTTTCCTTGATGTAGAGAGCCCTTGCTCAGGGTATAAAAAGAATTGTCGCCACATTAAAATTGTCATTGCATCCTAGCTTCATCCATTTCTTCTTTCTGGTGTGAGTGTGTGTGAGAGAGTCCCTCTGTTCCCATCCCTTTCTTATTATTTTCATATAACTCATGGATCAGGTAAAAACCTTGGAGCTCCACCATCAACTTTTGAGATAAATTGGTCAAAATGTAGTTTAGTCCGGTGAACACTCAGTGTGTGGCCTGCTGGCTAATAGGCCAAGCGCTTGCAGTAAATTACAAAACAAAGGCTGTTTTACCATCTTCTGGGCTTGCAGCCCAACCAAAGGAAAAAGTTGGTCATTTTAACTCTGGAAGTCACCAGCAAAAGACTTCCTATGAACTACAGAGGAGAAAAGGCATAGGTTTCTCTCTCTCTCTCTCTCTCTCTCTCTCTCTCTCTCTCTCTCTTCTCTTTCTCCTTTCTCTTTTCTAAACTAATGAGCATTGTTGGCTGTCTTTTACAACCCCTGAATTTAGAAGGTTTCTGAAAGAAAGACATCAGTCTCCGAGAGTTGTGACTGACCCCTATCGCTGACTACTCTTAGTGGTTTTGTGGATGTCAAAGGCTGATCCTTGACAGGTAGGAGGGTGGGAGTGGAAGGAAAAGAGGGAGGGGGTTTGCAATTGAGATGTAAAACAAACAAATAAATTAATTAATGACAAAAAAACAAAATAACATTTGGGTACTAATAAAATAACTTTAAAGATTCACATTAAAAGCCAGAAAACTTTGAAGAGGAAAAATGATGAAACTGTTTGCTCAAATATTAAACCATAAGACCACCATTAATTGAAAATTAAACCATTACTTGATTTCATACATAAATCAATGAAACAGGAAGAAGCTAATATACTAAATATACTAAAATAATTGACATATAATAAAAGTAGCATTCCAAATAATGAAGAAAAATGACATATAAATAATGTTAGAAATGTAATATTTCTTTATGTCTAAGTCAGGCTGTCATCTCACATATTATACCAAAGTTAAACTACAAAAATATTAAAATTTTACACGTAAAATAGTACGTTATTGATATTTAAATAAAAGGCTCCTTTTTCTTACTCCATTAATGTACAAACTAGATATTATCATCATATTGCATGTCGCTTCAACTGTTATCCTCATATTCTTTTTCCTCTGTTTAAATTTGCATATTTCCCCTGAATATTCAGAAATATTCCTTATATTTTGTGTATAAATATCTTTTAAATTCTATAATAGTTTATGCAAAAAGCACTCCAGTAGATTTTAATAGTTCTGTAAAAATAAAAAGGAGGACAAGTCCAACATTGGGATATTAGGAATTACAGAGACAGCATGAGATTGTTAACTGCCACCAGGAAGTCCAGTGCATTTGTTGTCCTTGGTGAGAGGCTTTATTTTACTATAGTATAGCATTATCGTCATCATGACATTTACCAAGAGTTATAGTAAAGTCCATGAGTATAATATTCATAATATTTTATTAATTCAAAAGTCTAGTTCTTCTCTAAATGCTTTATTTTGAGGTGTGTATTTTTGTAACTACACTTCTTTTTCCTGATGCTGTGATAAAATACTCTGAAAAATGCAAATAAATCAACAAAAGAGTTATTCTGACATGTAGTTCAAGGGTATAGTCCACCAGGGAGTTGAAATCAAGGCCACAGGAACTTGAATTCGCCAATCACATGACACCCATAGTCAGGAAGCAGCGAGGAAAAATGCACAATGTGTACTACTGCTCAGTTTCCTTTTCTATTTATATAGACTAGGAACGTACACAGAGAAAGATGCTATTCATAACGGATGGGTATTTCCATCTCAGCTACCATAATCATGATAATCCCATGGCATACTTTGAGCTCCATCTTGCAGCTGATTATAGAT
This sequence comes from Lophiomys imhausi, assembly GCA_907164525.1. Lineage (NCBI taxonomy): Eukaryota > Metazoa > Chordata > Mammalia > Rodentia > Muridae > Lophiomys > Lophiomys imhausi. Next base: position 481,359 of record CAJQZJ010000407.1, read on the forward strand.
TCTGTCAAATTGACAACATTCACCAAGACCCTTATAGTGAAATTACTATAAATTTTTTTACTTACAAATGAGATTATACTGTAATTACATTTTCCTTTCTTTTTCCTCCCTTCAAACCTTCCCAATTATTCCTGCCTGCTTTCCTTCAAATTCAGTGCCTCTTTTGTAAAATTGTTATTGTCTGTATATATGCACATATACCCATGTATATTCCCAAATAACTTGCTCACTCTGATAATGTGATGGGTATGTGTGTTCTCAGGGCTGAGAATTTGGTATTAGATAGTCAATTGATGTACTCTTTCCTGGAGAAGACCATTTCTTTGGCTTTCAGCTTTCCTCAGTTGCCTCTACTTCTTTATGTGTACTGTTGAGGCCTCCTGTGCTTTTCCCAGTCATCTTTGGTATGTCTATTGATGTAGTCTTTATTCAGCCCAGGTTCTATATATTGTAAATTTCTAGAAAGTAAATAGTGTTGCCAACAAGTTTTCTTTTAAGCCAGTATTACTGAAAACAATTTCAATTCTCTGCTCTTTTATGAAACTGACAAAAGAGGGATATTTGAAAAGTTAGTAATGAAAAGACACTCAGAAAGCATATTCTCTTTGAATAAATAGAACTCAAAATTTCAAATCACTGTCATTTAGATGATATATAGTAAAAACAACAACATAAATAACAACAGGAAAATGGCAGGAGAGAACTTCAAAAGGAAAATATAAATCTTCTATCATTTAAGAAACACATGCCAATGCTATTAGACACACAGAAAAATGCCTAAAACCTGACCAGGGGGGAGTAAATGTTTATGAGGCATAGATTTTAATTTACATTGCAAGGAGGTTGTTATTAACTGCCAAGAGTCAGGTAAAAGAAATGTGGAACGTTTGCATATGTGTTTTAATGATTCACTAGTCAAGGCAGAGTGCAGAGCTCTCCTCAAAAATTGCTCCTGGGGATACTACATATTTCATTTCAGCCTTAGTCAGGCTGAAAAAGGTTACAGGATGTACTCCTCAATTTGAGTGACTATTCTACTGTTAAAATGCTGCTTAGTTCAAAGCAAGGAGCAATTTCAATTGCAAAATTTTCCTTTGGATGGTGGTTCTTCTTGCAAACAAACTCATTTGCATGGAAGCTGAAGCAGCTGGTTGTGTTAAAGGTAGGTTAGTGTATTTCCTGTGGGATCATTAACCACTGATGATGAGTTTACTAAAAAGTCATTCTATTGACTGAGTGATTATTCTGGGAACCATTTAATAATTTGGTTAAGTTTGCATGTATGTTTTATAAGAGCTATAGCTCTCTTCCGGTTTAAAAATTACTATAAAAATCTGTGATTGTCAGTTCTTTAATAAATAAATGTGTACTTAGATGTATGCATATTAAAAAGGAATTAAATCTGTATTAAATATAGCTCAGTACACCTCTAGAACGTAAGGCAGTGTAATGTAGAAAAGAGGCTGCAATGGTCAATGCTAAAAAAGCAAGCAATTATCCACTAAAGCCACCTTTTAAAATCCAGTTCTGCTTTTTTTCTACCTACCTGATGCAGTTCTTTTTTTTTTCCTTTATTTTTTATTTCTTCAAGTTACATCTCAATCGCAGTCCCCTCCCTATTCCCCCTCCAGTCCCACCCTCCCACCCTCAACCCCCCATCCTCTTCCCTTTTTTTTTCTTTTAAGTTTAAGATATATCTTATTTCCCCCTACAGTTTTCCCTTTCAATCCAACAAATGGCTCTTTCTATTATAATAATAATACAATACAAAACAACAGAGGTAATTAGGCCACATTTATGAGGGTTATATGGCTTAACGTACATTCCCAATGACCAGTCCATATGTATTTGGTACCTGACTTTAACATTCTACTATCTAAACATCTCCATGAGTTTAAAGTTCTATATCTGACTCAACATTCATACTAACTTGCAACACAATTTTAAAAGTATCTTCTTAGATCTATAACACTCTCTTGACTCCTAAACAACTCAAAATTTAATTATGAGACTCTAGCTATCTGTTCTTCAACCACCTCAGAGACCTGAGAGGGATAAATATATCTGATTTTATAGGAAGTACAGGGCCTGCAGCTTCCCAAACTAAGAAATGACATACCAGTGGCTGCCTGGACAGTTCTCATTTTCTCTCCATACATTACAGCATCGATCTTCAGTCATTTGGCCCCGTTTCTCTGACAGACATTGATGGTAGAGCAGGGTTTATGAAGGACTTAGCTACCCTGTCCTGGCAGAGCTAGGCTGAATGTCCTGTAAGTTGGACTTTTCCTAAGCTATGAAGCTTAAAATTTTCAAATAACAAGTAGTTACCTATTTTTTAAGTATATCAAAATTGAAAATCACTATGATCTGTAGATCTTAGGCTATACACAATTACTAAATGACTTCTAGTATATTTTTCCTAATATATTTCCTACCTCTTCTTGTTCACTATTATTATTAAGAATTCAATGAAAAAAGAACTCACAAATTGTTTTAAAAATGAGAGAATATGAAAAAAGAAACAATCCATATAATATACAAGTAGTGAATGCCTTAGTCAGCTTTTTTTTTTTATCCTAACAAATACCTAAGGTGAATCAACTTTAAATATTAAAGGTTACTTTTACTTAGTTTTCAAAGTTTCAGTGCCTGCTTCTTTGCTCCCAGTTCCCTAGGGCCTATGCTGAGGCAATAAATCATGCTTGAAGTACTGGAAAACAAAGCTGCTTACCTTATAGCAGCCAGGAAGCAAAGAGACAAAGGAGAAATTGGCATCACATATTTACCTCTGAAGGTGCATTCTCAGTAACTTCCTATCTTTCAAATTATCTTATCTTGAAGATTCTACCACCTTGCAGTATTTCCAAGCTGAGGACTAAGTCTAAGGACATATGGGCCTCTGAAACTCATTGAAAATCCAAACTATAGCACCAGTTTGTATAATAATACAATAATTCAAACCATCTTGTATCAGTGACTTAATTGGGTTACATAAATTTTGTGTATGGGCATCAGACGTTAAAAGTTTTAATCCTGTGCTCCTTTCCTAAAAGACAAGATTTTTGAGCCTCAAAGGCAAAGAAAAACTAAGAAATGACAGACAACTGGCTGCCTGGACAGTTCACAATTTCTGTCCATACATTAGAGCATCAATCTTCAGCCTTTTGGCCCTGTTTCTCTGACAGACATTAATTGTAAAGCAGGAATTATGAAGGACTTGCCTACCCTGTCTTGGCAGAGCTAGGCTTCTGCTCTGGCAGAAGCTACCTGCTTCCAAGTTTTGTCCTTTATGGACAGCATGCTGTCTACTGTTGAAGCAAGGGATTTTTCTTGCCAAGTGACAGGCTTGCCACTAATGCAGCCATCTCCAAATGGAGATTTTTTGATGCTCATCATCTACTTAGAGTAGGATAGGGGGTGCTGTCAGGAGCTGACATGTCTCAATATCAGAAAATCTTAAGTTAAGAAAACATCTTTGAATGTCATAATCTACAGATCTCTTGAGGTTTTCAAAGACCACCTATCTACCTCCGTATATTTGTATAAGCAAATAGTTTTGGAAGCTGCTGGCCCTGAACTTCCTGTATAATCAGATATATTTATCCTTCTCAGGTCTCTGATGTGATTGAAGACTAGATAGTTATAGTCTCATAGTTAAATTTGAAATGTTTAGGAATTAAGAGAGTGGTCTGGATTTAAGAAGATGTTTTTAAGATGGTGATGTCAGTTAGGATAGTAGCTGAGCTGGATATAGAACTTTAAGCTCATGGAGATGGACACATAGTAGAATGTTAAAGTCAGTTGCCAAGTACGTATGGACTGGACATTGGCAATGTATTGTAAGCCTTATAATTCTCAAAATTGAGGCCTAATTATTTTTGTTGTTTTGTATTGTATTTGTTGTTATAAGAGAAAGAGCCATTTGTTGGACTGAAAGGGGGAGCTTTTGGGGGGGTTGGGGGGGAATATACTTTAAACCTAAAAAAAGGAAGTGGATAAGGGAGTGTGAGGTGTTAGAGGGTTGGAGGGTGGAACCAGAAGGAGGAATAGGGAAGGGATTGTGATTGAGATGTAACTTGAAGAAATAAACAAATAAAAATAAAAAACATTTAATATATTTTCAATAAACATTAATAATAATAATAATAACAAAGAAAAAAGAGAGAAGCAGAGGAAGAAGGGAAAGAAAAGGAAAGGATGGAATATTTGTATCTAAGTATTCTAATAAGCCTGCTTCAGGGGTTGAAAATAAGATATTTAACAGCTCTTTATTCTGTCTTCCAGCTCTTCATTTTTTTTCACACTCTCTTCTACAATGTTCCCAGAACTATAGATTTGGGGTAAAATATAGCAATGACAGTCATAAAACCAAAGCAGCTACAGCTGCCTGTCCACAACTGTACCTGATAACAATTAGTTATGGATAGGGTATCAGCTCATGGGGCCCTATTTGTCCCTCTAGAATTATTGGCTCTTAATGGATTCTGAAAGAAGGCAATCACTGTCTTTAGTTTCACCAATTGATAAGGTTGTCAAGGTCCAATGGATAGCTCTAAGCACATTCTCACACAGATGGACCTGAGGACCTGGCTAAACTCTACTGAGATCACAAGGTGAATAAAAATGCAAGAGGCTTATAGTGATGATGAAAGCTTAATGTGGATGAGGAGAAATAAAGAGTATAGGAGTGGAGGCAAAAATTATCAGAATGCATTATATGCATGTATGAAATTTTAAAGACCCAATTTTATTCATAGTAGAAAGATTGAATACTAATTTTAAATATTTAATATTTTAAAATGATAAAAGTATTGATATTTTTAAAGAAATAAAGATGAAACTCTTAAATATATTTATTGTTTGAAAATGTTTCTGAAGTAGTTATGAAAAAGCTAATATAAAGTGTAGGGTTTCTTTAAAATAGTATGAAAAATAAGTGAGGCTCATTATAATTTTGTTGATATGTGGAGATTTCAAAACAAAGAAAGTATTATAAATCAAAAGAAATAATACATAATAGACTAAAATGTGTTGCCACAATCAGAGGAGAAAGTAAAAGTCTGCTGATTTATTCAGAATTCTCTATGAACATCCCCTCCCACTAATTTGTATTTATGATCAAAGCAAAGAGCCACTTTTAGGCCTGATAACATAATTAAGAGATCTCTCACCTATCTCATAAGCAATGCCAATTAAGAAATAGCAAGTAGATTCCTCGTGGACTTTGCTATCTCTTGGTGTGAATCCAGCTTTCCTATTTCCTGTTGACACTCTCAACCTTCCCTTTTAGCACACCTCCATTTATTTGTGTCATCTGCCCATACCTAGAAACACTGTCCACCAGGGACCCCCTGCGACCTCTGGGACTCGGGTAGGCAATTTTCACTATTCTTCCTGTCTTCCATTATAATCTTGTTAGTCTCATCTTTAGCACTGTAGCAGCCTGTTTGTAAATTCTCCTAATTCCACCCAATTCCATTCAATGGAAATTCTATTTCTTCGTGAGGACCCAGAGTGCCCCTAGCCTTTTCATCCCTGTCTCTACAGACAAATTCTTTCCCCTACTGCAGCTTACTTGCAGGGGCCACTGGTGCTACCAAACCTCCAACTCCCTGGTGGTCCTGCCCCTTGATACGTACAGGATCCCACTAGCTCTTCACAACACCACAGCCTCTCTAAGTCTTTACTTCTAACTCACTCTGCCACACACCAACCTAAAGAAGGACTCTGCATCAGGTAACCCACAGTTTCCTAAGATCTGGAGAGGGTAATAGCAAACAAGGAATGGAGTTCCCATGCAACAAAGACAAGACCACACTGACAGCTAGGATCATCTCTAACATAACTCCAGATACCTAGACTCCAGCACCAAAAAAAAAAAAAAAAAAAAAAAAAACATGAACATCCAGGACAATATATCTCTACAAGATTTCAAAAACTCTTACTAAAGTAGGCCCTGAGAATTGCAACACAGTTGAAGCACAAGACAAGGACTTGAAGATAGGTATTATGAATATATTCAAAGTCCTTAAAGAAGATATGAATGAATTCAGTAATGAAGTATGAAAATGCAAACAGTATAAATAAAATGAAGAAAATAATTCAAGATGTGAAAGGAGAAACAGAATCACTAAGAAAAACACAAACTAAGGTAAAAATGGAATTGTGAAGTTTAGGAAATTAAAAAAAGAAAACCTCAAAGATAAGCCTCACTAACAGAGTACAAGAGAAGAAAAAATGAATACAAAATAGAAGAAATGAATACCCAAGGCAAAGACAACGTTATTTCTAATTTTAAAAATTACATACTCAAAATGTCCAGGAAATCTGGGACACTATGAAAGAACAAATCTATAAATATTAGGAATAGAGGAAGGAAAAGAAACACAGGTGAAAGGCAGAGAAAATATTCTCATAGAAGAAATGTTCCTAACCTAAAGAAAAAGATGCTTATCAATGAAAAAGAAGAATATAGATCACTAAATATACTGGACCAGAAAAGAAATTCCCCATGACAAATCATAGTCAAAATACTAAATGTACAGAACAAAGAATGAATATTAAAAGTTGTAAAGGATTAGCTCAATGGAGACCATGAAAGTCTGATGGGTCTGAATGATGTTCTGTGGATTCAGAGGGATCACATATACCAACCTAGACTATTTCCAGCCCATACTACTATTCCCAGCAAAACTTTCACTCACAATAGATGGTGGAAAAATATTCTACAATGAAAACCAAATTTAAGAAGTACCTATCTATAAACTCAGCTTCAGCAGAAGGTACAAGAATGAAAAATTCAATCTGAAGAGGTTAACCACATTAAAAAAAACCATAAGTAATTAATAATCTCAGACCAGCAAACCAAAAGAGGGAAAAACACCCACACCATAACAACAAAATAACAGGAATAAATAAACACTGCTCATAAAAAACTCTCAACATTAGAGTTCAATCTCCAATAAAAAGCCACAAACAGACTGAATATGAAAACAGGATCCATCCTTCTGCTGTATCAAAGAAACATGCCTTACCATCATAGATAGAGATCACTTCAGATTAACATGGTATTCCAAGCAAAGGGAATCAAGAGTCAAGCTGGTGTATCCATTGTAATATCAGATAAAATAGGGTCAAACCAAAATTAATCAAAAAAGGACAGTATATACACATCAAAGGAATAATACAGCAAGAGAATATTGCAATTCTAAACATCTATGCACCAAATGCTAGAGTTAGTAAAAGAAACACTACTACTGCTAAAATCATATTGCCCCTTCACACAATGTTAATGCATGACTTCAATACCCCACTGTCACCAATAGACACGCCATGCTAACACAAAAACTAAATAGAGAAATGCTGGAGGTACATAACATTATAAATCAAATGGATCCAGCAGATGTTTAAAGATCATTTCTCCAAAACACAAAAGAATATACTTTCTTCTCTGGACCTCATGAAGTTTTCTCCAAAACTGACCAAATGAGTGAACACAAAGCAAGTCTCAACAGATACAAGAAAACTGAAATACCACCTGTTGGGGAAGGTCTGATAGACTGATTTCAATGCTGAGATCTGGTTACTGCCCCTTCTGAGGCATTCTCTTCATTGGTTAATAAAAGTCCCTGATGGCCAATTAGCTGGACAGAAAGAGTATAGGAAGGTGGGACTTCTTGAGATTAGAATAGGAACACAGCATTTTACACAGAGGATTAGTTCATCCCGCTGGGAGACACAGAAGCAGATAGACATATTTGAGAATGCTGGAAGGTAATCAAAGGCACATGGTGGTTTGGGATTAGGTGATCCAGGTTAAGTTAGTGTAGCTAATTGAGAATCTGCCCAGGTAAAGGTTAAGCATTGAAACATTAAAAGGTCTTGGTGTATTTAATTATTGGGGAAAGGACTGCAGTGGCTTATAGGCCCTCAGTCCAAGCAGTCCAGGGCTATCTGACTCCTGGTCTCCCCCACTCCCCTTGAACCCAGGTGAATCTCCCACCAAGGTTGGTAACTTATACTAGTTAGCAGAGTTTAGGTTACAGGTGGTGTAATCTTCCCTTGGTCCTGGGGCTCTTTCCCCAGGACAAATCAGGCAACTGGTTAAGGTGGACCAGGCCGCCCATAACTCTGCCAAGTCACTGGCTGCTCTGCTGTCCTAATCTTATAATTTATACTTACTAATAACTACAATTGATAATTAATTTGCAGTTTCGAACACCGTACATCTTATCAGAAGATCATGGATTACAGCTGGATAACAACAACAGAAACATCATAAATCTTACAAACTTGTGGAAATTTAATGAGTTACTACTGAATAAAAAATGGGTTAAGACAGAAATTAAGAAAAAATTTAAGAACATTTTAGAAATGAGTGAAAATGAAAACAAACCTGTGGGACACAATGAAGGTAGTTCTAAGAGGCAAGTTCATAGAACTTAAGTGCTTACATTAAAAACAAAAACAAGAGATCTCATATTGTCAATTTAATGGCACACCAAAAAACGATCTAGATCAAAAGAAGAAATAATATAAAAAAGAGTAGATGGCAGAAATAATCAAATTCAAGACTAAAACCAATAAAACAGAAACAAAAATGAACCAGTAACACGGGCTGGTTCTTTCATAGCATCAATAAGATTGGTAAGCCTTTAGCCAAATTAACTAAAAGATAAATAGAGAAGATTTAAGTTAATAAATTAGAGACCAAAATGGGAACATTACAACAGATACCTAGGAAATTCAGAAAATCATAAAACATACTTTGAAAATCTGTGCTATATCAAAGGTGAAATCATAAAAGCAATGGATAAATTTCTTGATATATAATACCTGCAAAAGTTGAATTAAGATCAGCTAACCAATTCAAACAGATCTATAAGTCCTAGTGAAATAAAAGAAGTAAGTTGAATCTCCCAACTAAAAAGGCCCAGGGCAGATGGTTTCAGAGCAGAATTCTACCAGACTTTTGAAGAAGAGTTAATGACAATACTCATTGAATTATTCCAGAAAGTAGAAACAGAAGGAACATTGCCTAATTCTTTGTATGAATCCACAATTACCCAATAGCTAAACCATATAAAAACACAGCAAAGAAAGAAAATTAAATACTAATTTCCTTATGAATAGAGATGCAAAACCTCTCAATAAAATACTTCCAAGTTGAATCTAAGAACATATCAAAAAGATCATTCACTATGATGAAATCTCCTTCATCGCAAAGATGCAGGGATGGTTCAGCATCTGTAAATCTATAAATGTAATTCATATTATAAACAGGCTGAAACATTTTTTTATCCATTTGTCACACTCCACATTGGTGAGAGACAGAAGAGAGGGTGGGAGTGTAGAAACGGGAGGAGTTGAAGAGGGCACTATGATGGAGATGTAACTTGATGTAATAAATAAACATTATAATAAAAAAAACAGGCTGAAACACAGAAAGCACATAATATCATTAGATCCGGAAAAGTCCTTTGGCAAAATCCAATGCCATCTCATGACAAAATTCCTACAGAGACTATGGATACAGAAGACACACCTGTAGGAGGAACAAGGCCTGCTGCTAAACAGCACACATGCATGGCTGGGCTTCCACATGGAGCCGGCCTGAGACCTGCCCACATATGATCAGAGACTGATGACCCCACACCGAGTAACGAGACACAAGCCAATGAAGAAGCCACAGCAGCAGCCTGAAATTAGGTATCCAATGAGACACTGGGCAGAGGGTATAAAGGAGGTATCCTCTTCCTAGACTAAATGAGTCCACTTTTGCCACTTACTGATCTCCCAGGGTCTGGGTCAGTGACTCTGTGCCAGTTAACCCCTGCCCTCAAGGGTCCCAGGCCTGGGCCCTAGCAACTCTTACCTCAACATAATAAAGCAAATGTACAGGAAGTCCACATCCAACATCAACCTAAAAAAACCTCAAAGCATTTCCACTAAATTCAGGAATAAGATAAGGTTGTCCACTCTCTATATACCTATTCAATATAGTACTTGAAGTCTTAGCTAGAGCATCAAGACAACTGAAGGATATCAAGGAGACACATATAAGAAAAGAAGAAGTCAATGTATCATTATTCTCAGATGATATAATTGTATACATAAATGATCCTATGAACTGCACCAGGAAACTTCTCCAGATGATAAACAATTTCATCCAATTAGCACAATAAAAAAACACATAAAAATCAGTATCCTTCCTACATACAAGATACAAAGGAATTGAAAAATAAAACAAGGATGTGATACCTTTCACAATAGCCTCAAATAGTATAAAATATCTGGAGCTACCTCTAACCAAGAAAGTGAAGTCTCATGAGATAAATACTTTAAGACTTTGAAGAAAGAAATTGAAGAATATGTCAGAGAATGGAAAGGTCTCCCATGCTAATAGATCATTAGGATTAATATAGTGAAAATGGTCATCCTACGAAAAGCAATCTACAGATTCAATGCAATCCCCATCAAAATTCCAAAACAATTCTTCACAGACTTTGAAGGGACAATTTTTTACTTAACTCAGAACCTCAAAAAAATATGGGATAGCAAAAACAATGATAAAATAATAAGAAACAATAATAAAGAACTGCTTGGAAGTATCACCATCACTGAACTCTAATTGTACTATAGAGCTTCCCTAATAAAAACAGCATGGTACTGGCACAAAAACAAACACATCCATCAATGAAACTGCATTGAAGACACAGAAGCTTACGTACATATGGATACCTGATTTTTGATAAAGAAAACAGAAATATACACTGAAAAAAAATGCAGCATCTTTAACAAATGTTTCTGGCCAATGTAGATGCCTACAGGTGAAAGAATGCAAATAGACCCTATCACCCCAAATGGTGGAATAATTTTCACTGTGCACAAAACTTAACTCCAAATGGATCAAAAACCTTAACACAAGGTCAGATATACTGAATTTGATAGAAGAGCGAGTGGGGAGTACTCTGGAATTTATTGGCACAGAAAATGACTTTCTGAAGAGACAATGGTAGCTCAGTTACTAAGATAAGCAGTTAATAATTGAGACCTCGTGAAGCTGAAAAGCTTCTGTACGGCAAAGGACACTGTCATTTTAACAAAATGGCAGGGTACATAACTGGTAACGGTATTTGCAACTACACATCCTATGGAGGGTTAATATCTAAAATATATAAAGAACTCAAAAGTTCTCGACATCAAGAAATAAAATAACCCTATTTAAAATGATTTACAGATCTAAACAGAGTTCTCAAAGATTAAAAATATGCAAAAAACATATGTATCTGAACTCCTAGAGACTGTGGTAATATGTACAGGGTCACCACATGTCTAAGTCTGATAGGGTCTCCTAGTGCTCAGAGGAGTAGGAGACAGAAACCCCCGTCCCTAACCAGAAGCTATTTATAATTGATAACTACTAATGAAGAAATAATTTTGGCCAATTAAATCTCACTGTGTATACAAACCACACTTAAGGTAGAGCCATGCCTATTAGTATATGGCCAATACAAAATGAACTCAATGGTAATTTTGGAATTTTTTTTTTACTTTTAATTTTAGTGAGAATTTTGGTGTCTTTAAAAACCCAGTTATAAAATTGGAACGATACAGAGAAGATTAGCATGGTCCCTGGGCAAGGATTACACACAAATTCGTGAAGCGTTCCATATTTTTAGGAAGTTTCCTCATCTATGTTTATAGCAGCCTTATTTGTAATAGCTAGAAACTGGAAACAACCCAGATGTCCCTCAACTGAAGAATGGGTTAAAAAACTGTGGTACATCTACACAATGGAATATTATTCAGCTATCAGGAACAATGAAATTATGCAACTTGCAGCCAAATGGATGGAACTAGAAAAGCTCATCCTGAGCAAGCTAACCCAGACTCAGAAGGATGCTTATGGCATCTATTCACTTATAGTAGGATTTTAGCTATATAGTAGAAGGTATCGATACTACAACTAACGCACCAAAGGGAACTTGGACATAGACTTCTTATTTTTAATTTCTATTTTTTATATATTAGTTATTTTTTTCTATTTTTTAGTCTTTTTTATCTATTGTCTGCTTATTGGTTTGTTTGTTTAGTAGTTCTCTCTCCCAGGCAACGAGACACTTTTCACTGATGGTACTGCTTCGTAGACCCCCAGTGAATGAAGAGGCTCTTGGCCCTCATACAACCTCTCAACTGAGATGAGGGACTGTTATATAAGGACACCCCACCCCAGAGAAATGGGATGGAAGGGTTAGGAGGTAAAGAAAAAAAATGAAATGTGATGTTTCGGCCTTTTACTACTAATTGTCATAAACTGTTTAGGATAATTAAGAAATGCAAACTAATGGTTATGCAAGCCGGTCATTCTGTTAGGTACTATGACAGCCTATTATAGTTACTTGCTAAGCTAATCAGAAATAAACCTGCTAAGAGACAAGCAACATCTGCTTACCCTAATATAAGAGATAGATAGGGCCTGTTCAAAAACCTCAAGAGATCTTCAGAATATGGCATTCAAAGATGCTTTCGTAACTTTAGATTTTTTTATATCAAGACATATCAACTCCTGACAGCAGCCCCTATTCTCCTCCAAGTAGAAGATGAGCATCGAAGAATCTCCAGTGGGAGATGATTGAATTAGTCGCAAGCCTATCTCTTGGTAGGAAAAGCCCCTTGCTACAACTCTAGACAGAATGTTGTCCAAAAAGGACAAAACCTGGAAGCAGGTAAGTCGACAGCCTAGCTCTGCCAAGACAGGGTGGGTAAGTCCTTCATAACCCCTGCTCTGCAATCAATGTCTATGAGAGAAACGGGGCCAAATGACTGAAGAGCGATGCTGTAATGTATGGAGAGAAAATGGGAACTGTCCAGGCAGCCACTGGTATGTCATTTCTTAGTTTGGGAAGCTGCAGGCCCTGTACTTCCTATAAAACCAGATATATTTATCCCTCTCAGGTCTCTGAGGTGGTTGAAGAACAGATAGCTAGAGTCTCATAATTAAATTTTGAGTTGTTTTGGAGTCAAAAGAGTGTTATACATCTAAGAAGATACTTTTAAAATTGTGTTGCAAGTTAGTATGAATGTTGAGTCAGATATAGAACTTTAAACTCATGGAGATGTTTAGATAGTAGAATGTTAAAGTCAGGTACCAAATACATATGGACTGGACATTGGGAATGTACGCTAAGCCATATAACCCTCATAACTGTGGCCTAATTACCTCTGTTGTTTTGTATTGTATTATTATTATAATAGAAAGAGCCATTTGTTGGACTGAAAGGGGAAACTGTAGGGGGAAATAAGATATACCTTAAACTTAAAAGAAAAAAAAAGGGAAGAGGATGGGGGTTGAGGGTGGGAGGGTGGAACTGGAAGGGGAATAGGGAGGGGACTGCGATTGAGATGTAACTTGAAGAAATAAAGAATAAAGGAAAAAAATAAAAACCCAGTTATGTTATATAAAATATTTTTGTTTTAATCCCAGGTGTGTCATCTGGGAATGCTTCAGTTTTTCCACAGCCATGAACTATGGCTGTCTCATCGTCATGCAGGGGTGCTATTTGCGTCAGCTGCACATAGTTTAATTCTGAGAACTCTGAAGAAGGAATAAATGCCAGAGCCCAGAAAAGGTAGCTGGTGCTCCAAAGAAGAAGGCCACTGTTGCTGTTCTCCCTGCTGCTCCTGGTTGTTGTTACAGTTTGATAAGAAAAGGTTGGAAATATCCTGACAATGAAGATTGATTTTTGTCCCAAGGAAACTGACAACTGTATTCAGCAGGAAGTAGTGTAAAGAGAACTATTCCCCTTTTTGCTTTAACCTTCTGCCTCTCCTACCTGGCATTGGGGTTTGCAAGGGATTGAAGTGGAGAAGGGTGATAGTTACAAGAATCCAAATAAAGTAGCATAAGCAAATAGGCCAATATATAATGATTTTTTTCTTTTAAACCTTACAGGTCTTTTATTTATATTTTATAGTTTTCAATTTTGTGTTTGCATGGAATTTTTGTATGTGAATATGTGTGTGTCCTGCATCATTATATGTTTCTTGGGCTCTGTTTTTTTTTTCTTCTTTGTTTGTTTCACCCTATTATGGTTTGTTTTTAGTTTAGTTGCTTTCTTTATAAAACTGCTTTGCCTTTAGCTGTCTTAAGAGGGCTGAGTAGTTCTAATATGTTGCATGGAAGTCTTGGCTGGATAATGTTTCATGATTAAGCCCTTGCTAACTTGGAATTCATTTTCTTAGGTTATGAAATATACTTTCATGTTTATTTGGCTCAGAGTTTATTTTCATCAGATATTGTTCAGTTTTATTGAATTCATTTTCTGCACCTTCAGAATTGACTTCATCTGTTCATCCTTTCAAGGTGTTTTTTACATTGCATTATTTATTTTGTGGATGATGGGAGAGAGTGGGTGTGTTTATGTAGAGGTCTGAGGCAAGTTTCTAGAGTTGATTTTCTCTTCTTACTATGTGATTTATAGTATCATATTGGTTGGCTTTATTGCTAATAGAATGGTTAATAAAATTTTTGTATCCTATTTGTGAGAAATGGTGCCCTGTAATTTTTTTCTTACATAATCTTTAGGTATGTTTCTTTACCCCTTCTGGTAATACATTTGTATACAATTTTCACTTTAAACTTTTTAGTATTTGTTTTTCCTACTTACTGTTTATTTATACACTCTATTTGTGTATCATGAGGACAAATTCATGTTTTTTCTAACTTACTGTGGGACCAAAGTATGTGAAATTTGGATATTATTTGCTTTTCAGTTTATACATCCACTTTAATATTTATTTTCTTTCGTTACTTTGGCTTCGTGTCTTGACATCATATTAAATTGGATTTTAATTTATCTATTTGAGCTTTTATTATCCCACTATATATATTATTAGATTATAAATGTATTTATTGCTTTAGATGTGTGACATAAATTTTTATATGTGGTATTCTGATTATAGTTTTATCCTTATTTCTACTCTGATTGTTTCCCGGAAACATAAATAAATGTGTTTTAAGACATATTTCATCTTTACTACATTAAGACAACCTCCATTCAGTGAAATTTAGTGATGCATTTTAATAGTTAAGTATAGAGCCGAATTATCATGTGTTTTCTAAAAAGTCAATGTAATTTCTTCAGTTTGTAGTAAATTTTCATGTAATTGCTAAAATATTAAAGTATTGTTACTTGAACATAGCCAATAAAGTAAAGTATTATTTTAACATTAACAATTTATTTTCAACATTTTTGGACTTTTCTAATTTTTATGGAGATGTTGTTTATTAAAATGATTCCAGTTGTCTTCTAATTTTAAATATTAGTGACACGCATATATATATATATTTAAATATGCTTTTATATTTTCCTTAGTTTTGTTATGATGCATGCATATATACATATTTAAATATGCTTTTATATTTTCCTTAGTATTTTTTATGATTTTCTACTTCTTCCTTACCTTCTTTACCAACTCCTCCCCCCCCCCTTAGTGTTGGTAAGATGCCTTTGTTCTTCATTTTCTCTTTCCATTGTTTGCAAATTAAAATCTGAGTATTTATTCTGTAATCATTCTGCATAATTTACCAAGGACACTAACCCTTCTAATGTCTAATGAATCTACAATATAATGACTGTTCCCATACAACTTCAAATTTTTGGTGTTGTCTCATTTTTTTACCTGAATTTTTACCATACACATAATTAGATTACAATTTTGGTGTACATTTTTGTGTGTATAAATGCATGTGCTTATATGTGGCCATATGTGAATGCAACAGGAAAGCCTTGGGTGTAATTTTTTTAAAGTCACTCATTTCTTCCTATAATTTCATTTGTGAATTCATACATGAGGACTGATTCTGCATCACTCTTTTCACTCCCTCCTCCCATCAAACTCTTCCCATGGAACAACTCCAAATTCATAGCATATTTTTAAAATCATTACTGTTAAATGTATTCATAACATACTGACTCCATTTGCATTATTCATATGTATACATGTCCACAGCAAACCATTTTAAATTAAAATATTTTAAAATATTTTATTGTGGGAGAGGAGCATCTACATACCACAATGTACATGTGGAAGTCATAGTACAATTTGCAGGAATCAGTTCTTACCACCATGTAAGTTTCAAGGACTGAATTTGGATTATCTCTCTGAGTGTCAATTGATTTTGCCCTATGAGCCTTCTCCTCAACATCACTTTATTTTTTGAGACGCAGTCCCTCACTGGGATTTAGGACTCACCTATTCCACCGGGCTGCCTGGCCAGCAAGTTAGAGTGGCCCATCTATCTCTACCCACCCTAGAACAGGTACTGCAAGCTTGCATTACCAAACTTCACTGTTTTACATGAGTGATGAACATAGATCTCGGGTTCCAAGCTTACAAGGCAAACATTTTCCTCACTGAGCTATCTCCTCAATGCTGTACATAACCGTGTTATAGTGTATTGAATGGCATTTATTTATACTATGTGCTCACATATTCACCACACCAAAGGTTTTAGTCTGACTTAAACTGAAAATTACTTAGGAGTTTTAGGCAAGAGTGTGAGGCTCAAAATCACCTGGTGTACCAAGATTCTGACCTTGATGAATTAGCTCAAAAAGACTTCTTTTTCTTCTGACTAATTGAAAGCATCAACAGGATATCATACAAATGTAGAGATAAATCTTTAGATTTTATTTTTATATTTTCTCTATGAATTTATGTATCTGGAACTTTAGATACCATTACAAATCCCCTTAGGCATTTGTATAGCACTCACTTAGTTCTAATACCAGCTTCATCCTCTTCTCCTTTTAAATCAAGAGGTGGTAATCACTTTTTGATGTTGACAATGCCAACTACTTTACCCTCATTTGTTTATTCCCTTAACTTTGACAATTCATTTGTAATTAATACTTTTCATAAAAAGAAAAAGCAAAAAACACCTCCTTGGTAACTCAAAGTTGGTCACCTGTTTCCTGCTGTGTCCTGAGTAATGTAAGGAAATGGGCACTGAAACACACTTTCTACTCATATATTTCTTTAATCATAGTTATTTTTCCAATCATATCCCATATTCACAACCCCCAAAAGTGTTTTTAAAAAATAATGGTAAAAATGCTTACTATTTTCAACTAAATGGCAACTTTTGTGCAATTTGAGGTGGAAGGAATTGGGCACTTATTGTGGTGTCATTATCATTGGCAGTTTTCTATCTCATGTAAAGAAAAGATTGTAGCTCTAATTAAAGTATGAATAGAGCTTTAAGGTACTTTTCCCCACTCTGTCATTCATTATTTTGATGCCAAGAACACCAGGTTGGAAATCAAGACTTGGACGTTCTCCACATCCTTATAAAGAATCTTAACAATAGGTAATCTAATCTCTTTTCAGCTGAAATACTGAATGCACCTGAGCATGTCAGAAAGGCACACAGAAAACTGATTAAGAGTTCCACTGCTGGCAGTAGGAAACTGTGATATTTTCTAAGCAGTATCTTAGTAATTACTCTACTTCATAGCATATGATAACATCTATGCAAAACCTGCAAATACATTTAGCATTCTAAACTTAGAAATATTAGGTAACTGGACCACAATTAATTTTGCCAATAAATAATTTCTCTTGTAAGATCTAGGAAAAGTAACCAGGCAGACAACATTTAAGTATTGCTAGCATGTCAGAGAATGTAACATGAGTTTAAAAAACTCTAACAGGGTGTTACTTTTTTAAAATAGGTTTCCTTATGTTAATCTAAAACTTACAAGATCAAAATGGTTAAAATTTGGAGGCAGGGTGAAAAATATGGATCTATTTGCATTCTTCTACATGCACACATACAGTTAGACCAGCACCATTTATTAAAGACATTTTCCCCATTATATGGCTTTTGCTTCTTTGATAAAACTCAAGTGACCATAGGTATGTGGGCATATTTCTAGATCTTTGATTTGATTCTATTGATCAACCTCTATGTTTCTATGCCAATACCATATCCCTTTTATTACTATTGCTCTATAGCATAGCTTGAAATCAGGGACAGTGATACCTCCAGAAGGTCTTTTATTATACAGGATTGTTTTTACTATCCTGGGTTTTAATTTTTTTCCACATAAAGTTGAGAAATTTTTAATTAAAGCTTTGTAAAAAAAATGTGTTGGCATTTCAATGGGAATTGAATTGAATCTGTAGATTACTTTTGGTAAGATGGCAATTTTTACTCATTTAGTCCTTCCAATCCATGAGCATGGAAGATCTTTTCATCTTCTGATATCTTCTGCAATTTCTTTCTTCAGGGACTTGAAGTTCTTGTTATGTAAGTCTTTCATTTGCTTGGTTAGAGTTACACGAAGATATTTTATAGTATTTATGGCTATTGTAAAGGGAGTTGTTTCCATAATTTCTTTCTCAGCCTATTTATTGTTTATATAAAGGTCTACAGGGTTTTTTTGAGTTAATTTTGTATCCAGCTAAGTGTTTATCAGCTGTAAGAGTACTCTGGTAGAATTTTTGGGGTCATATAGCTTGGTGATCTATAGCTCTCCACAGGCTGGATTGGAACCTTGTGGAGGTTTGTTCTCAGTGTGTCTCCCAGAGCTCACCCATTCCTGCTGTGCTCCAATTGGGTACTCAGGTGAGGGGTTGTGGTGGGATGTGTTCCTGTAGGTTCCTGGATTCCAACTGGTCCTCATATGGATGATAGTGCAGGTTGGCCGGCCGCAGACTGTTGTGTGGGGCTGTAGCTCCCCTGAAGCTTACTTGTAGTACCTTGTTTGTGGTCCTCCCAAGCTGCTCTCAGGGGGTTCTCGGGATCAATGTGCATCTAATAGCCAGAAGCACTGTGATCTGGTACAGCCCATGTCTCCCAGGCATATATATTATCATGTCATCTGTGAATAGAAATACTTTGACTTCTTCCTTTCCAATATGTATCCACTTGATTTCATTTAGTTGTCTTATTGCTCTAGCAATACAAGAACTGAACCTAGCCCTGTCCCCAACTCTGCACATATGTAGCAGATGTGCAGGTTGGTCTTCATGTGGTTCTCTCAACAGCTGAAACAGAGACTGTCCCTGACTCTGTTGCATGCTTGTGGATCCCATTCCCTTAACTAGACCACCTTGTCTTTGCTCAGTGGAAGAGGATGCACCTAATCCTGCTGTGACTTGATGTGTCAGGTTACGCTGGTATCCATGCAGGGCCTCCCATTCTCTTGAAGCATAAGTGGAACTTCAGACCAATTTCCCTCATGAAAATCGAGGCAAAAATACTAAATAAAATACTGGCAAACCAAATCAAAGAACACATCAAAAGTACAATACACCTTGATCAAGTAGGCTTCATCCCAGGAATGCAGGGATGATTCAACATACAAAAATCCATCAATGTAATTTACCATATAAACAAGATGAAAGAAAAAAAAAAACATGAACATCTCACTAGATGCTAAAAACGCATTTAAGAATATCCAACACCTCTTCATGCTAAAAGTCCTAAAGAGAATGGGCATACAAGGACTATACCTAGAAATAATAAAGGCGATATACAGCAAGCCAGTAGCTAACATCAAATTTAATGGACAGACAGCAAGCCAGTTGCTAACATCAAATTAAATGGACAGAAATTTAAAGCATTTCCTCTAAACTCAGGGACAAGACAAGGATGTCCACTTTTGCAATATCTCTTCAACATAGTTCTTGAAATTCTTGCTAGAGCAATAAAACAGCTAAAGGAGATCTAGGGGATACAAATTGGAAACGAAGAAGTCAAATTATCCCTATTTGCAGATGATATAATAGTATACATAAGCAACCCCAAGATTTCAACCAGAGAACTCCTACAACTTATACATACCTTTAGCAAGGGGGATGGATACAAAATTAATTCAAAAAAATCAGAAGCCCTTCTTCATACAAAAGTAAATGGGCTGAGAAAGAAATTAGGGGAAAAATACCATTCACAATAGCCACAAACAATATAAAATACTTGGGGATAACTTTAACCAAGCAAGTGAAAGACCTGTATGACAACAACTTCAAGTCCTTGAAGAAAGAAATTTCTATCAGGAGATGGAAAGTTCTCCCATGCTCATGGATAGGTAGGATCAACATAATAAAAATGGCTATCCTACCAAAAGCTATATACAGCTTGAATGCAATTCCTATCAAAATACCAGCACAATTCTTTATAGACCTGGATAAAACAACTCTGAACTTCATATGGAATAACAAAACCCAGAATAGCTAAATCAATCCTGTAAAATAAAAAAACAAAACAAAACCAAAACAAAAAAAAACATCTGGAGGTATCACCATCTCAGATTTCAAGCTATCCTACAGAGCAATAGTAATAAAAACAGCATGGTACTGGTATAGAAACAGACCAGTGTATCAATGGAATCAAATTGAAGACCCAGAAATGAACCCACACACCTATGGTCACTTAGTTTTTGACAAAGGATCCAAAACTATACAATGGAAAAAAGACAGCATCTTCAACAAATTGTGCTGGTCTAACTGGATGTTGACATGTAAAAGAATGAAATTAAACCCATACTTATCACCTTGCACAAAACTTAAGTTCAAGTAGATCAAAGACCTTAACATAAAGCCTGACACACTAAATGTAATAGAAGAGAAAGTGGGAATAAACCTTGAATTCATTGGCCAAGGGGACAACTTCCTGAACAGAACACCAATAGCTCAGGCTATAAGACCAACAATGAAGAAATGGAACCTCATGAAACTGAAAAGCTTCTGTAGGGCAAAGGACACTGTCACTAGAACAAAACTGCAACCTACAGACTGTGAAAAGATCTTTACCAACCCCACATATGACAGAGGGTAATATCCAAAATTTATAAAGAACTCAAGAAATGAAATGCTAAGAAACCAAATAATCCAGTCAAAAAATGGGAAACAGTGCTAAACTGAGAATTCACAATGGAGGAATTTCTAATGGCAATGAAACATTGAAGAAATTCTCAACACCCATAATCATCAGAGAAATGCAACTTAAGATGACTCTGAGATTCCCTTTCACACCTGTCAGAATGGCTCAATCAAAAGATCAAATGAGAGCACATGCTGATGAGGTTGTGACAAAAGGGAAACACCCCTCCACTGCTGGTGGGAGTGCAATCTTGTACAACGACTATGGAAATCAGTCTGGTAATATCTTAGAAAACTTGGAATAGCCCTACCTTGAGACCCAGCTATACCACTTCTGGGTATCCACCCAAAGATTGCTCACCAAACCACAAGGACATATACTTATCTATGTTCATAGCAGCCTTAATTGTAATTGCTAGAAACTAGAAACAACCCAGATGTCCCTCAACTGATGAATGGATAAAAAAATTGTGGTACATTTACAAATGGAATACTACTCAGCTCTCAGAAACAAGGAAATCATGCAATTTGCAGCCAAATGGATGGAAGTAGAAAAGCTCATCCTGAGTGACTAACCCAGATCAGAAAGATGGACATGGCATCTACTCAGTTATAATTGGATTTTAGCCATATAGTACAGGATAACTATCCTACAAACAACAAACCAAAAGGATCAGGAAGATAGACTTTGTTACCTATCAATGGGACAATTTGCCCCTGGTGTGCTACCATGTAAGCCCTCAGTGCAAGAGGAAGCTCTTAGCCCTCATATGACTGCTGAATTGAGAGGGGCTGATTTGTAGGGACACTCCACATTGGAGGAGTGGGATGGGTGGAAAGGGAGGTGAGAGTGGGAGGTTGGAACTGGGAGGGGTGGAAAGAGGGCACTATGATGGAAATGTAACTTGAGTAATAAATAAATATTATAATAAAAAACAATAATAATGTGAGATATTAATCACACTGGAAAGTCCTGGACAATTGCCTATAAAGCAATTTCCCTTCATTTAGCATCACTCAAATGCAGAATGCTTTTGTACTTATACCATCTCATTTAAAACTGCAGTAAACTAAGTGACCACACTTACAAGTTGATAAAGAGAAACAGAAAATAGTCCATCAAAAATATCTTAGCTACAATATGTTAAAACTTAAAAGCATCTTACAGGGCAATGAGGTAACTCAAAGAAAGTGAGGCTGGAAGCTAAAACACCCATTGTATTAAAGACGCTCCAGCTCAATATCATTTAATAGTTACCTTGCTGAGCCAAGTTGGAGAGAATTTTTCCGTCACGTATTTTGTTGAGATAGGAAATCCTATTGTACATTTCAATAAAATCCTGTTTCTAATAGAAACCAGCCTTGATTTTTTCCAAACAGGTTTTGTTCCCTTCTCTTTTAAATGCATCTGTTTACAATAAAGTTATTCTATGATCATAAGTTTTTTTTCACTTTCTTCTGTGAAGTCTCCTGTCTAGTTTAGCAATTATTTGTCCCTTTTTGCTCAGGGTAATATTAGTATGGCAGAGGGATCACACACATGTATTAGTGAAGCCCTGAGCTGCAGAATATATTGGGTGCTTTCCTTGCCAGGATATAGCCAATGATCTTACCTCTTAAGTTTAGAACTGTTGTGTATTTTGAAGAACATGTGCATCGAAAATTCCACATCATTATTAAACAAACCTTGTGTCTGTTTGACTGTCTGACTGGAGAACAGTTATCAACATTACCATTGTATTGCCAGAATGACAAACTGCTACTTTAAAATTGTACTTCAGATATTTGGTAGCATTTTAGATATGGAGAATTTTAGTAGGATGGGCAGTTCCATGAGTACTCTTAGAGTGAGTGTGATATTTCAAACCTATTTATTTGTGTTGATTTGTTGACAAATCATAGTGGACCATTTTCACAGATCACCTAATGTTACTTATATGAATAGTTACAAATAATTCTGATTGTCTCATATTCTACTTTCCAGCAGCTCACAACTGTTAACCTTTGTCATGCAATCACATTTCACTAAGTAGCTGGAGTAATGTGCCTAAGTCAGAATTGGAGCTTGTCTGTGCAAAGCTTAAACATTTGTGATATGTTCTTGGCTTCAATTGGAAAGTGCTGCTCTGTCCTAAAGAAATTGTTAATTGATCACTGCACCTAGTTTTCCTTCTTCCTAGACATCCAGTTTCATTGTATTTCCTTATAGGTTGGCTTTTTCATCAAATTTTATTTATTCAATAAAATATTACGAGACATACATGCTATGCCTAAGCTTCATACACAAAAACCATCCTATGTGTGATATTCCATGTCCAGTCTTCTTTGATATGTTACCTTTCAATGTAATGAAACATGGAAGAGAGTAGAATCACAACATAGAAGAACCCAGGCATCCCCATCATCTGAAAGAATAAAACTTCCTGCTAATGAGTTATCAATGCTTTATGTCAAAGAACTGAAATTTTTATTTTTTTCCATTAATTGACATCATATTAACTAAGGTACTACAGTCACTATCATTTTTGTAGAGATTATGATTTATTGCTATATCCACATATCAGATCATCTTTCAACCTTCATTAGGGAGGCAACTCTTTTCAATATAGATGGCAGTTAACACAAAGATACAGAAATGCTCCAAATGCAGAAAAGAAACTGAAGAGTGTTCTAACTTAAATAGGACAGACTTATTACACTCCTCCCCCCAAGGCTCAGAGAGCTTCATGGAAGGAGGGGAAGAAAGATTGTAAGCGCATGTGGTAGTGGATGATGTTAAGGAAATATGATTCTTCCCGACACAATTCACAAAGTTGACATATATGAACCACTGACTGTGATAGCACACCCAGGACTTCTAAAGATTGAAACTGGATAAAACATAACACTGAATTATTAAATGGTAGAGGGAAAAACCCAAATCAACAAAATCAGAAATGAAAAGGGAGAAATAACAACAGCCATTGAGGATATCCAGAGAATATTTGGGTCCTATTTTAAAAATCTGTACTCTACTAAATTTGAAAACCTAAATGAAATGGACAATTTTCTTGATAGACTCCACCTACCAAAGTTAAATCAAGATCACTTTAACAGATTAAACAGCCCTATAACCCCTAAAGAAATAGAAGCAGTCATTAAAAATCTCCCAACCAAAAATAGCCCAGGGACAGATGGTTTCAGCACAGAATTCTACCAGACATTCAAAGAAGAACTAATACCAATACTCTTCAAACTCTTCCACAAAATAGAAACAGAAGGAACACTGCCAAACTCATTCTATGAGACCACAGTCACTCTGATCCCTAAACCACACAAACATCCAATGAAGAAAGAGAACTTCAGACCAATTTCCCTCATGAACATAGATGCAAAAATACTTAATAAAATACTGGCAAAACGAAACCAAGAACACATCAAAAGTATCATACATCATGATCAAGTAGGCTTCACCTGAGGAATGCAGGGTTGGTTCAGCATATGAAAATCTATCAATTTAATTCACCATATAAACAGGCTGAAAGAAAAAAACACATGATCATCTCACTAGATGCTGAAAAAGCATTAGACAAAATCCAATACCCCTTCATGCTAAAAGTCCTGGAGAGAGCTGGCATACAAGGACCATACCTAGAAATAATAAAGGCGATATACAACAAGCCAATAACCAGCATCAAATTAAATTGAGAGAAACTTAAAGCATTTTCTTCTAAACTCAGGCACAAGGCGAGGATGCCCACTTTCGTCATATCTATTCAACATAGTACTTGAAGTTCTTGCTAGAGCAATAAGACAACTTAAGGAGATCAAAGGGATACAAATTGGAAACAAAAAAGTAAAACTACCCCTATTTGCAGACTATATGATAGTATACATAAGTGACACCAAAAATTCCACCAGAGAACTCTTACAACTGATAAACACCTTTAACTAGGTGGCTGGATACAAAATTAATTTAAAAAAATCGGGGCTGGAGAGATGGCTCAGCGGTTAAGAGCACTGGCTGCTCTTCCAGAGGTCATGAGTTCAATTCCCAGCAACCACATGGTGGCTCACAACCATCCATAATCACATCTGGTGCCCTCTTCTGGCCTGCAGATATACCTGCAGACAGAACACTGTATACATAATAAATAAATCTTTGAAAAAAAAATCAGAAGCCCTTCTTTATACAAAAAAATAAATGGACTAAGAAAGAAATTAGGGAAACAATACCCTTCACAATAGTGACAAACAATATAAAATATCTGGGAGTAATTCTAACCATGCAAGTTAAAGACCTGTGTGACAAGAACATCAAGTCCTTGAAGAAAGAAATTGAAGAAGACATCAGAAGATGGAAAGATCTCCCATGCTCATGGA
The DNA here is from genome assembly GCA_907164525.1 of Lophiomys imhausi. NCBI lineage: Eukaryota > Metazoa > Chordata > Mammalia > Rodentia > Muridae > Lophiomys > Lophiomys imhausi. The sequence continues at coordinate 506,616 of CAJQZJ010000407.1, forward strand.
TAGATAGGATCAACATAATAAAAATGGCCATCCTGCCAAAAGCAATATACAGATTTATTGCAATTCCTATCAAAATACCACCACAATTTTTATAGACCTGGAAAAAATTCTCAACATCATATGGAATAACAAAAAACCCAGAATAGCTAAATTACCCCTGTACAATAAAAAAAAATCATCTGGAGGTATCACCATCCCAGATTTCAAGCTATACTGCAGAGCAATAGTAATAAAAACAGCATGGTACTGGTATAAAAACAAACCAGTGGATCAATGGAATCGAATTGATGACCCAGAAATTAACCCACACACCTATGGTCACTTGAATTTTGACAAAAGAGCCAAAACCATACAATGGAAAAAGGACAGCATCTTCAACAAATGGTGATTGTCTAATTGGATGTCAACATGCAAAAGAATGAATTTAGAGCCATACTTATCACCTTGCACAAAACTTAAGTCCAAATGGATCAAAGACCTTAACATAAGACATGACATACTAAATCTAATGTAAGAGAAAGTGAGAAAAAGCCTTGAACTCATTGGTACAGGTGACAACTTCCTGAACAGAACACCAGTAGCTCAGGCTCTAAGACCAGCAATAAATAAATGGGACCTCATGAAACTGGAAAGCTTCTGTAAGGCAAAAGACACTGTCATTTCAATAAAATGACAACCTACCGATTGGGAAAACATCTTCAGAAAATCCCACATGTGACAGAGCGCTAATATCCATAATTTACAAAGAACTCAAGAAATTAAATGCCAAGAAACCAAACAATGCAATCAAAAAATGGGGAACAGAACTAAACAGAGAATTCACAAAAGAGGAATCCTTAATGGCTGAGAGATACTTGAAGAAATGCTCAGCATCCTTAATCATCAGAGAAACGCAACTCAAGATGACTCTGAGATTTCATCTCACACCTGTCAGAATGGCTAAGATCAAAAACTCAATTGACAGCACATGCTGGTGAGGTGGTGGAGAAAGGGAACACTCCTCCATTGCTGGTGGGAGTGCAAATTTGTACAACCACTATGGAAATCCATCTGGCGATGATTTCTTAGAAAAATTGGAATAGTTTGCCTCAAGACTCAGCCATACCACTTCTGAATATACATCCAAATGACTCCTCACGGAATCATAAGGAAGTTTCCTCATCTATGTTTACAGCAACTTTATTTGTAATAGCTAGAGACTGGAAACAACCCAGATGGTCCTCAACCTTGGAATGGATTTAAAAACTGTTGTATATCTACACATTGAAATACTACTCAGCCATCAGAAACAATGAAATCATGCAATTTGCAGCCAAACAGATGGAATTAGAGAAGCTCATCCTGAGTGAGCTAACCCAGACTCGGAAGGATGCACATGGAATCTATTCACTTATAATCGGATTTTAGCCATATAGTACAGGATATCTATACTACAACCAATGCACCAAAGGGAACAGGAACATAGACTTTTTTTACCTGTTAATAAAACACTTTTCCCTAGTGGTGCTGCCTTGTAGGCCCCCAGTGTATGAGGAGGCTCTTGGCCCTCATATGACTGCTGAACTGAGGCGGGGGACTGATATGTAGGGACACTCTACCCCAGAGGAGTGGGATGAAAGGGATAGAGGATAGAGGGTCAGAGGGCGGGACTGGGAGGGGTGGAAAGAGTGCACTGTGATGGAGATGTAACCTGAAGTAATAAATAAACATTAAAAAAAACCGTAACACTGAGAAAGGTGGACACAAAGATCTCCCCTTAACCAAAAAGTTATTTTCAACTAATTCCTGCTGGGAAAGGTAAAATCATGTTTCTCCAATGGAGTGTATATCACCTATACTTATGCACCACAGCCACCCAGTAGTACTTGGCCAACAGAAATATACTCCTTTTATTTTCAGTATTGGTTTGTTTTGAACTTTTTACTTTGTTTGTTTTGAGAAAAACATGAAGTTTCATGGGTAGAGAAGAGGGGAAGATCTGAGAGAAACCGGAGGAGGAGAGAGAACATGGTACAAATATATTGTATGAAAATATTAAAATATAAAAAAGCCAGAGGTGGTAGATAACATCAAGGAAATTGTCTTTTCTGAATATAACAGGGCAGTTGTACATATGAACTCAGAGGAATTGTGAACGAATTCACAAGGCCTGCACAATCTCAAGCTAAAAAAAATCTAAGTTTTAGGGAAAGGTAATTGACACTACACTACACTACACTACTCACTACAAGTTGAGGAACTATTGGTATTTGATCGCTGCTAAGAGGAGACTCAGCTTTCTTTGTTTTTTCTTTTTTTAATGTTTATTACTTCAAGTTACATCTCCGTCACAGTGCCCTCTTTCCACCCCTCCCAGTTCCACTCTCCCACCCTCTCCCCCCTCTCCCTTCTATTCTACTCCTCCAAAATGGGGTGTCTCTACATATCAGTCCCCCGCCCCAGTTCAGCAGTCATATGAAGGTTAAGAGCTTCCTTTATATGACCAAGCCATGTGACTGAAGAGAACAGAAGTGGAAGACTCTCCTAAAAGGTTAGCCTGGTTGCTCTCGTGAAAAGAAACTTGGAGTTCTATATGGAGGACACGTCCACAGCCCTTGCAAGCCACAGAAACAGTTGAGAATGTTGGTAATGCTGAGGGATCACACTTTCTTACTTTGTAATTTCGATGGAAGAAGCTGGGCATCACCTTGAGAGAGAAACTACTGTTTAAAACTGAGCTACTCAGGAGCAATGAGAACTGAGGATAACAAGGACATGAAACAGGGAGTTTGAATTTAATCTTTCAAAGATCTAGTGCAACAAACCCTTATGAAGCAGTTGTGGAGGAACAAAAATCATCAGGCCAAAATAATGCAGAGGAGTTTTGGCTCTGGACATGAAGTATATCTGGAAAAGTAACTCCATCCCTCCACTGATTGGAATAAATGTCATCAAATTGAGAATAACCTTGCAGTTTGGGTAACTCTCATCCTGAACTTAGGAGGTATGTCATTCACAGCTATAGAACCTGAAATCACTAAAGCTCCAAATGTCCCCTCAACAGCTAGTAACACTTGATACTTTTGTCCTTTTTCTGTTTTGGGTTGATTGATTTGTTTGTTTTAATATACTTCTGAGAGTGTTTTTACTCCATCATATTTAAGTTTTTTTTCTTCTACTGCACATACTCATCCAATATTGTTTACTTCCATTTTCATAATTTGATGATTTTTTTTCTTTTTTCTTTTCTTCTCCCCACTTTGTGATATCCCCAAGTGGGTGCTGTTGCCCCTGAGTGGAGCCTTGTGGACAGTGAGGGAGGCCTCCATACCATCCTAGTAGTATGAATGCCCACAAGCACTGGCTTACCTGGTGAAATAGAACAGAGGATCATAGCAAACAAGTAGAACCTCAAAATGGGCCGGGAACAGGGCAGTGGCTGCTTCTCCTGTCTTCATGGAAGTCCCCTCAGATGCTGGCAGCCTAGCACTTCCTCATAGTGAGGTCAACTGACCAATAAGATGATTAATTGCCCCAGAGCTCTTGTTGATTCCCCATTGGTCCAAAGACTTTATAAAAATGCTTGCTGCTGCACATAGATCTGCACTCGATGCTAGTCTCTGGAATCTGTTTCCTGGGTTTGTGACCCTGTCTCCCTCACCCGCTTCTGGATCCCATTTCCACACTCCCTTTTCTCTAGCATATTTTCAGTAGCATTTTTTTTTATGGTAGTGGTTTCTTATATGTTTTTATTTTTATATTTCTTCTGACACTTATCTAATTTGTTTAAAGGTTTTCCATTAGTGAGTACTGCTTCTTTTTGTTTTTTTTCCTATCTTATTGTTTTTTCTCACTTCCTTATAGCACTCTTCTCCACTCTAGTTTTCCTTTTTTATTTATTTAACCTTCCTTATCTTTTGTTATTACTTTTTATTATTCTCTTATGTATATTCTTCATTTGTTTCATTTTTTACCATTACCAAATTTATTCAACATACTTTTCAACTTCATTGTTTATTCTACACGTTTTTCATTTTCAAGTTCATAGTCATTGATAACACTGATAGGCTTTAATGAATTTAAGAGTACTTATTTATTTTCTGCACTGTGATTTTGTTCCTGTTACAACAGTTATTTCCACAGTGGGTGGTACTAGTAATTTAACCTTCAAAAGTAGACATCTCAAATGTCTAACCCTGAGTGGAAGGTAGATTCAAATCTTATCATGTTACAGAAACACATAAACCATGAAAAACAAGGTAACATGACCTGTCAGGAAATCCTGCTGATAAGGTCAAAGTCTGGCTTTACCAGAAAGGCCTGAGCTCAGTGCAAAATAACAGATTCCATTTGTCAACAGGGTTTCCTCTTCTCTACCTGGGGGTTTCTGGACTGCTGGACCTCATGCATCCTGAGGACTGTCACATGGCCCTCAGGGAAATTACAGGTCCAACCCTTTCTCTTGATAAGAAACCTATTCAGCAGCACCTGGGATTCCTGGAAATACCTCCCCATGCTAACAAGATCTCGTGGTACCTTAGCTTTCAGCCAATGACCTTTGCCAATGACGCTAACCATACCTATAGTTTTTCCATCATCCTCCTCCAACCTCCTTCCCCTACCCCACCCCCCCAATCCTCTTCCCCCACCCTCCAACCCCCACACCCCAGCCCCTACCCCCACACTGCCCATAGGATAATTAGGTATTGCACCCCCTTCTTATGACAGGACCTTGCTGTTGCATGTAAATGAAGGATCCCTGGCACTCCTAGTCCCAGTCAATCAAATGTATTCACCCCCAAGAGTCCTCCCACTGCTCATGGTTTATAATGTCCCTGTTCATGAAATAAAACTATTCCTTCTTTCCAACATCCACTTCATCAAAGATCCTTTGAGACTATCTATTTTGAGGTGTAACACCTGGAAAGGAAGGGCTTCTTCCTCCCAGAAGAATTCATCATTGG
>CAJQZJ010000407.1:541558-579268 GCA_907164525.1 Lophiomys imhausi
CACAATGGAAGAAGGACAGCATCTTCAACAAATGGTGCTGGTCCAACTGGATGTCCACTTGCAAAAGAATGAAATTAGACCCATACCTATCACCTTGTACAAAACTTAATTCCAAGTGGATCAAAGACCTTAACATAAGGCCGGCCACACTAAAGATACTAGAAGAAAAAGTAGGAGAAACCCTCAAACTCATTGGCACAGGTGACAACTTCCTGAACAGAACACCAACAGCTCAGGACCTGAGATCAACAATCAATAACTGGGACCGCATGAAACTGAAAAGCTTCTGTAAGGCAAAGGACACTGTCATTCGAACAAAACGGCAAGCAACAGACTGGGAGAAAATCTTCACCAACCCCACATCTGATAGAGGGCTATTATCTAAAATCTACAAAGAACTCAAGAAACTAAAAGCCAAGAAACCAAATAATCCAATCAAAAAATGGGAGATGGAGCTAAATAGAGAATTCACAAAGGAGGAATCCCTAAGGGCTGAGAGACACCTGAAGAAATGTTCAACATCCTTAATCATCAGAGAAATGCAACTCAAGACGACCCTGAGATTCCACCTAACACCTGTTAGAATGGCTAAGATAAAGAGCTCAAATGATAGTGCATGCTGGCGAGGGTGTGGAGAAAGTGGAACCCTACTCCATTGCTGGTGGGAGTGCAGGCTTGTGCAACCACTATGGAGGTCTGTCTGGCGATATCTTAGAAATCTAGGAATAACCTTGCCTCAGGAACCAGCCATACTGCTTCTGGGTATACACCCAAAGGACCTCTCAGGGAGACATAGGGAAGTCTCCTCATCTATGTTCATAGCAGCCTTATTTGTAGTAGCTAGAAATTGGAAACAACCCAGATGTCCCTCAACTGAAGAATGGATTAAATATTTTGGTACATCTATACAATGGAATAATACTCAGCTATAAGAAACAATGAAATCATGCAATTTGCAACCAAATGGATGGGTCTAGAGGAGCTCATCCTGAGTGAGCTAACCCAGTCTCAGAAGGATGCACATGGCATCTATTCACTTATAGTAGGATTTTAACTATATCGTACAGGATATCTGTACTACAACCAACACACCAAAAGGAACATGGACATAAATTTTTTTTTATCTTTTTCTTTTTCTTTCTTTTTTTCTTTTTTCTTTTTCCTTTTCCCTTCTCTTTTTCCTCTCTTTTTTTGTGGATATTCTTTGTTTTTGTGGGTTTGTGTAACCGAACTTTTAAATTATTATTTAACACTTATTTATTACCAAACTCACCTATAACAAACACCATTAATTTCTTATCTATTAAACCTACAAATTCCTACAACCCCTTTAACCTATCCACTAAACCTATTGATAATCATAACAACTACTTTCATACCCTTTTAGAATGATACAGTCTCTGGGGCAGGTCCTCAGTCGTCAGGAAACCAGTCTCGGGGGTAGACTCTTTAACGCACTTAGCAGTCCTTTTTCTGGAATAGCTCAGACGCAGGTTCGTCAGGGTAAACTGGCTATCGAAGTCTCACTTTAAATAAGGCTTGAGGCTTTCTTCTCTCTGGGAGACCTCAGCCGTCTGTAGGCCAACTTACTTCCTTCGTATCAGCAACTCTGCCGCTCTGCCTCAGTCTTTAAAGCTGGCCACAGTTCCGTTCAGGCCACTGTTCAGACAGGTCAAACCCCTCTAGGCAAAAGCTGAGCCACAGGGTTTAGTCCTTGGCCTTTTGCTGTCTTGCCGAGGCTTTCTCTGCTCACCAGCTTCCTTCTGCCTCACGGAGATCTGGCCATTGGTCTACCAGAACTTTCTCCAGCAGGACTCTTGGAGCTCTCTCATATCGGGGGCCCTTAGCACGCACGCGCCCCTCTGGCGTCATCCACTTGTCCTTAAATAGGATCACTCCTTGTTCCACCTGCTTCAGCTTAAGTTGGGCTCTGCCCACTTAGCAGTTGAAAGCAATGCCAGGTCATAAAGTCTTTCCTTCTTTCACCTGGCTTCAACCTTGTTTTTCAGTCCAAAGAGACTCCCCTCATTTCACCTGACTTCATCCATAAGCTGATAAGCTAATTGCTCACAGCAGTTGATCTTCATGCCCCGAATTAATAGACTGTATCAGAAACTTAGGTATTCACTAAATCTAACTTATATTAACCTATCAGCCCCTTCAGGTTTGTGTGTTTGTTGGTCTTTTTTTTTAGTATTCCCCCAGTAGCAAGGAGACACCTTTCACTGGCAGTACTGCCTCGAAGGCCCCTGGAGAATGAAGAGGCTCTTGGCCCTCATATGACTCCTGATCTGTGGTGAGAGACTGTTAGGCAGGGACACTCCATCCCAGAGGAACAAGACGGAAGGGTCAGGGGGTAGAGCATGGGAGGGTGGGGCTGGGAAGCGGGAAAAGAGGACAATATGATAAGGATGTAACCTGAAGCAACAAACAAATAAATTTATTAACAAAAAAAAAAAAAAAAGGCAGGGGGCAGGGCTGAAACACTGTGAATGGAATAGAGGATACAGCCATTCGGCCTGGTTTTGCAGACCTCCAGGTGTCGAGAAGACGTGGAACTAAGGTAAAATACAAGAGAATTGTGGTATTGGCCCATGCCTTTGACTTCAGCGGAGACGGGGGGAGCACCGTAGAGTTGGTGGTCTTATGTATTCTGGAGTCATACAGAGCGGGGTGGTGAGGGTGCATACTCTTGGTCCCACCATTCAAGAAGAGTACACCCTTGGTCCCAGCTCCCAGCACACTGGAGACAGAAATGGGCAGATCCCGGAGCTCAGGGTCAGCCTGATGCTGGGCAAACTCTAAATAGAGAAAGACTTCGATCCAGGAGTGGTGGAACACATCTTTGATCCCTTCAGATGGGAAACACAGGTCTCTGATTCCAATAATTAGAGTTCAGAGACACACACATGGGATTTGGAGGGACCTAGGTTTGGAGATTACTTACAAAAGGCCTTCTCGATGCAGGCAGATTGTCCTTTGGGATCTCAAAATATATACACCAGAGCTGGTTTAGCTCCAAGGTGACAGAATGATTTCTTCTTTAACCCGGATTGAAAGATAACGCTTTGTATGTTGTCAGAAGGCCAAATTTGCTTCAGGAGAAGTACTACCTAGCCCCCCCCCCAAAAAAAGAGGGGAATTGTCCCAGGTTTGGGATTGGGGCGGGGCTCTGTTCTTATCTTTCCAGGAGAATCGAAGCGTCCATTAGGGGAGCCCGGGGACGGCTGGACAGCGGAAACCTCAGCAGACAGCAGAATCAGGCACCAAGGAGGACGAGGGACCCAGTTGATTCTGCCTGGCAGACTTCCTCAATAGCTGTCTCCATCGGGGGCCTGCAACCACCACGGCAATCCAATATAGCTGGGACCGTTCAGCTCTACACAATGCCCCGGCCAGAACCTCAGTGAAGCCTGCAAGATCAGCTTCTGCCTACAAACCCCTTAGGTCATCTAAACAGCTGAGAACAGAAGGACTGAACATAAAAGGAGTGTACTAACATTTTTAACCATTTTTTCCATTTGAGTTCGGGCCCCAAACAGGTCTACTACGACCCAAATCAGCAGGAAGTCACTTTAAGAGAGAGAAGTCCCATGCCCAGAGGGTGGGGAAGGTGTTTCTCTGCCCTTCTTTTTGGTTATTTGAAGGATAACTGAAAACTCCGATATTTAGGGGAAGAGATTACAAGCTGATAAATGGTCCTGTCTTAATGGGTTTTTGAGGTTAGCCCCAGGGACTTCCTACTTTTCCTTTTCTGTATCCTTCTTCCTCTCCTATGTAGGAGTGCATGGGCTTGAGAAAAATGAGATATAGACATAGCACAGCAAGGTCCAAGAAGAAGGGGCAGATTATTGAATATGCCCTTATACCTTTGTATAGTGATACAAAATTAGTAGTTTATTTTGCTAAAGTGGTATTGACCATTGTTTAATGTGCAAAAATAAGATTGTATTGGATTACATCGGTATTGATCTTTGTATATTGATACAAAATTAAGATTATAGTTGGCCACAATGGTATTGACCCTTGTATATGGACGCAATATTAAGATTGTATTGGGCTACATAGGCATTGATCTTTGTATATTGATACATAATTAAGAGTATATTTAACCACAATTGAATAGATCTTGGTATATTGATACAAAATTAAAGGTAACGCTTCCTAATGGTATCATACCCAGAGATACTTAAAAATAAAATGTGAAGCTCTGGCCTCTTGATACCAACCGTCTAAAACGGTCTAGGATAGTTAAGTAAAACAAACTCCTAGTCATGCAAACATGTCACTTTGTTAGCTACTATGACAGTCTATCACAGATATTCTCTAAACTACCCAGTAATCAAGTTGTTAAGAGACAAGCAACATTTTCTTATCTAAATACAAGAGGTGGATAGGGCATCTTCAAAACCCCAAGAGATCTGCAGAATATGGCATTCAAAGATGTTATCTTAAATCAAGATTTTCTTTTTTTTTGATATCGAGACATATCAGCGCCTGACAGCACCCCCTATTCTACTCCAAGTAGAAGATAAGCATCGAAGAACCTCCACCGTAAGATGGTTGAATTAGTGGCAAGCCTATCTCTTGGCATGAAAAAACCCCTTGCACCAACTGCAGACAGACTGCTGTCCAAAAAGGACAAAACTTGGTAGCAGGGAAGTCGACAGCCTAACTCTGCCAAGACAGGGTAGGTAAATCCTTCATAATCCCTGCTCTACAACAAATGTCTGTCATAGAAACAGGACCCAAAGGCTGAAGACTGATGCAGGAATGTATGGAGAGAAAGTGGGAACTGTTCAAGCAGTCATTGGTATGTCCTTTCTTAGTTTTGGAAGCTGCAGGCCCTGCACTTCCTATATAAGCAAATATATTCATCCCTCTCAGGTCTCTGAGGTGGTTGAAGAATAGACAGCTAGAGTCTCATAGCTAAATTTTGAGTTGTTTAGGAATCAAGAGGGTGTTATAGATCTAAGAAGATACTCTTAAAAGTGTGTTGCAAGTTAGTATGAATGTTGAGTCTGATATAGATCTTTAAACACATGGAGATGGTTAGATAGTAGAATCTTAAAGTCAGGGGTCAAATATGTATAAACTGGACATTGGGAAGGTATACTGGGCCATTTAACTCTCATAAATGTGGCATATTTATATCTGTTGTTTTGTATAATATTTACTGTTATAAGAGAAGGAACCATCTGTTGGACTGAAAGGGGAAACTTCTGGGGGGAAGAGGGTGGAAGGGCGGGATAGGAAGGGGGAATAGGGAGGGGTTTGTGACTGAGATGTAACTTGAAAAAAAAATAAAGTATTTATAAAAAAAAAAGATGTAAAGTCGTTAACGTTGTCTTTTCCTCCATGTAATTTGTCTAGTGTGGGGGTTGTAGAAAGGATTTATTTGACTTAGATTTGCCAGTAATAGTCTATCACTGAGGGAAGTCAGGGCAAGTGCTCAAGCTGGAAACCTGAAATCAGGAGCCAAGGAGGGATGATATTTACTGACCTGACCTCTGGTTCGTGCTCAGCTTTTTCCCTCTTTTTAAAAAATGTATTATCCCATATGTTATATATAGACCACAGTTTCTCCTCCCTCCCTCTGCATCCCACCTCCTCCATCCCCATCCTCCCCATCCACTCCTCCTCCATTTCCCTTCCGAAAAGAACAGGCCTTCCAGGAATGTCAACCAAATAAATAGGACACATCAAGTTGCAGTAATATTAGGCATCTACCCTCATATTAAGGCTTGATGAGGCAACCCAGTAGGAAGACAAGTTTTCAAAGAAACAGGTGAAAGCATCAGAAGCAGCATCTTCCCCATCTATTAGGAGTCCCACAAAACCACCAAGCTACACGACTATAACATATATACAGAAGGCCTAGTTTATTATTTCTAGTGATTTTTGCAGATACTGTTTAAAATGCCAAATTATTTTAAGTATTAGCTGGGAAGACTAGGTGAGGTCCACTGAAAGTAGGTTATTATAACAGCAAAATGTTCCCAGAACAACAGGAATAGTGTCATGACTTTAATCCTAGTACTCAGGAGGCAGATGCAGGTAGATCTTTGTGAGGTAGTGGCCAATTTGGTCTTACATAGACAGTTCCAGGCAAGCTAGGGTAGGGGTACAAAGTGAGAGCAGGTTAAAAAAATTAAAATTTCTGAATCGATGTACATTGAAAAAATGATGCTGAGGGTCAAAACAAATAACCATAGGAAGGTATGTTTTTTAATGTTATGCATTTTTATCAGCAATATTTCAGTGATATCATTCAATATAAGAAAACTTAATTTTTGTAAATCACTAGTATCTAGCACGGTGTCTTCCCAGCATAAACATTGATTTTTTTTATTTTTAAATAAGAAGTGGAAATGTACTTATATATTCATATACCAAAATTCTGTTGACTCTGTTTATTGCTAAAAATACAGCTAAAAGAATAGTACATTCTTCTTCTTCTTCTTCTTCTTCTTCTTCTTCTTCTTCTTCTTCTTCTTCTTCTTCTTCTTCTTCTTCTTCTTCTTCTTCTTCTTCATTATTTCACACTAGCATCTTAATATATTACTGATATTAGCTTGATTTTTTAAATTGATGAAAAATATAATTCCATTTGGGAATTTTATGGGCAACATCATTCATTCATTTGTCCATCTATCCATTGAATAAATAGCATAGAATTTGAATCATGAATTTTAATTCATAATACTCATTAAACTATTAACTGATCTAGAAACTCAGGTCTTGATTATCTTGTTTTATCTTTTACAATGCCTCTATAGAGTACGTTTCGTTAGGCACAGGAAACCCATTTATTCATTAGATGATATGTCTGAGAATCAGAAACTCTATTTTGTATACAATGAAGAATAATATCTGCAGAGATAACTTCTTGTTAAATGCATTTTGGGCATCCAGAAAAGGGAAAAGTCAAGTGGAAAAAAAAAAAAAAAACATGCTGCTCACGGTTTGGTAGCTTGCAGGACATGTGCAAGTTACCAAACCGTGCAAGTTGTTCATTAGTATTTGCCATATATTGTATAGATCTTTGCTAAGATCACTATACCTGGAATAGAAAGGCCTCTACCAAAGCTAGTCAGACAGACTGTCACTATGGTGCCAAAGTGTCATTTCCTGGAACTGAAAGGTCACTGCTCTTCTTATTTATTCTTGCCCAGCAGGATGCTCTGCAGGTCACCTGGCAAATGTACTTTTCATTCTTAGATCCAGTCTCAGTATAGTCATAAATGGCACTCTAAAAATGGTGTGTCACACATAATGGCCTGTGTCAGTTACCAATTGAATTTTTGGGTGACTAGTCAGCTTCTTTGATTAGGGTGTAGATAAATGCTATCAAGGTTACTGGCAGATTTCTCCTTTGTGGCAATACATTGAATTATGATCAGGCCTGAACTGTCAGATTCAAGGACAAGAATGTGATACAGTATGGCAGGAAAATATAATTATTGAAGTTTTAAAATTTTTTTTATTCTTCAAGTTACATCTCAATCACAATCCCCTCCTTACTCCCCCCTCCAGTCCCACCCTCCCACCCTCTTCCCTCACACTCCCCAATTGGCTTCTTTTTATTTTTTTAAGTTTACGGTATACCTTTTCCCCCCAACATCTCTCCCTTTCAGTTTAACAAATGGCCCTTTCTCTTATAACAGCAAATACAACATAAAACAACAGAAATAATTAGGCCACAATTATGAAAATTATAAGGCTTAGCATATATTCCCAATGTCCAGTCCATACATATTTGACAACTGACTTTAACATTCTACTGTGCGTCCATCTCCAAGAGTTTAAAGTTTTATATCCAACTCAGCTTCCATCCTAACTTGCATCACCATCTTAAAAACATCTTCTTAGATTCAAAACACCCTCTTAATTCCTAAACAACTCAAAATTTAACTATGAGACTATTGCTATCTAGTCTTTAACCACATCAGAGACCTGAGAAGGACAAATATATCTGATTATACAGGAAGTGCAGGGCCAGCAGCTTACAAAACCAAGAAATTACAGATAACTGGCTGCCTGGACAGTTCCCAATTTCTCTGAATACATTAGAGCATCAGGCTTCAGCCTTTTGGCCCCGTTTCTCTGACAGACATTAATTGTAAAGCAGGAATTATGAAGGACTTGCCTACCTTGTCTTGGCAGAGCTAGGCTGTCGACTTACCTGCTTCCAAGTTTTGTCCTTTTCAGACAGCATTCTATCTACAGTTGAAGCAAGGGGTTTTCTTGCCCAGTGACAAACTAAGACTAAAAAAACTGTGCATTAGAATTATACGATTCAATATTGTACAAAGGGAAGAGAAATTAACTTTATCTTTGGGAGAACAATATATTTTCTTAAGTCTACATGAAAAATTTTTATAGCAACCATTCACATATGTAGGCATTAAGATATCATTTTAAGGTTTGTAAATATCTTGAAAGCCATAGAATAGGGTAACCCCATAGAAAAAAAGTACGCTCTCTGATCAGATCAGTGAGAAAATCTAATATGGTAGCAGCAATAAAAAGTGAAAATGCAAACTCCAAATTAAAGTTTCAACCAAAATATTAAATAAAGTTTCTTTGTTTCTGAATATACTTAGCAACATAAAATAGGAAATATTAAAAAGTAATCATTTCAGCCTATGCCAGTGAAATAAAAGCAAATAGCTAAAACAAAGGGAAAATTTGTAGAGAAGGAGATGGTGAATTAAGTTTTTAACATATTGAGCTCCAGGAGTCAGTTGGACATCCATTTTGCAGATGTCTAGTGGGGAATTAATTCACTCATTTATATGCGAGCTATTTTTGAAAGGCATTTTGTGACAGACACTGAATACAAAATGGCATTTATCTTCAAAAAAATATTATTATGTAATGTGGGAAAGAAACAATGGACAAGCATAAACAATGCAATACTAAAAATGCTAATGTGCTACACAGGTCTCCAGCTGTGGTGGTGAATAGTGAGAGCAACTTGCAGAATGATGCAGGGGGACAATGGGAATTTATACAGCTTTAGGAGTGCCCTTGACATCTGTGGATCATTAGGCTAATGTATAGTGGCTGCAGAGGCTATGGCAAATAAATGAGTCTATTGGAATACACAAATTAGACAATCTACTGAGAACAAGAGGACTTTTTCAATTGATCTGTTTATCCCAGTATTATCAGATCTGCAGCTATTGGCTCAGGGATTGGCAGGGGATATAACACTGGGTAGAGGTAACTGTCACTACAAAGAAAATTTACAAATTTCATAATTTAGATTCTCCCAAATCAAACTGTGACAAAGATATATATATATATATATATATACATATATACATACATATATAAACGTTATTTGTAAAATAATGTCTAGAACATAGAAAGTATTTATTCTATAATGATTTTGGTGGAATCTATATATATACAGAATGAATCTAATGACTATGGCTAGATCTTTCATTCTCTCCCAAGATGTTTTCTATGGATTTGATTGTAATGAATTCGATTATATTGCTTTCATATTTTTCTGATTTGAAGGGTTATTTATATTTTAGTCAATTGTGTCAATAAAGCATAAGTTTTATCTATTTTGGTCATGAATTACCTAGTAATTTCTTTGGTTAATATGTTAGGCAGTACAAGTAGAGAATTGACTTTTTTTAAAGAAAGTTTTTTTCTTTTATAAATGTACTATTAGATTGTCTTTTCACTGACTTTGGCCAATATTTCTGTCATGATTAATGCGGGTTATTTCAAATGGAAGTTCCTGAAAGTCTCTTTTTTTTAAAGCAAGAACTATATTTTCCATGTAATTTCTTAATTGTAAATGCAATCTGTGTATATTTGAATTTCAGCTAAAATTAATATATTTTTGGCATCTGTTTAGAAAAATTTGGGATTCTTTACATTTGAATGTGTACTAGACTATAAAGAGAAAACAATGAATGACTGCACTCTACAGCAGTGAGTAAAACAGGCAGACTCCTCATTCTCATCAAGCATAGTCTTCATGAAGATAATCGCCAAAGTGGAAACTGACATTAATCTATAACATACTTATAATATTAAAATTATATTTAAGAATTTGAATACATGCCACAGGAAAAAAAGGGATTATCCTCTCTTGGGGGTTATCAGCAATATTATGGGTAACATACTGTAATGAATTCATTTGATTTTTACCAGATATAATTATAAGACATATCTTTATAAGAACTTACTGTCTGGAAGTGAAGCTCTTCTAATGGCTATCTAAGAAAATCTTCCCTCCTTTTTTGTTTTGTTTTTTAAGATCTGGTTGCATTGCACATTGTAAAGAACATGCCAATATATGAATTACTTTTTTAAGTGGAAAACAGAAGATAACTACTTGGGTCTTTTGGTTACCTGGATAAGGAATTGCAAAAATAGAGATCTTTAACTAGTGTATTTCTTGGACTATTTACACGCTCATTTCTCAATATTACCACCTCAAAAGTGTTAGCCAGTTAAACCTAATTGGGAAGCTGCTGCTCAGTAGTTTGGGGTATTGCAGATATAAATATGATGCTTGTTCTGGCTTTTTATTGATGTTTTTACTAATCATAAGCAAATTACATGAAAGGAATTAGATGATATGGGATAGTGTCAGGATAGAAGATGAGTACATGAGTACAGACATATATTTAACACTGATATATGAAAGAAATTCTGAACATACACTGGATAATGAATCTATTCACAGTAACTTTAAACTTATTTTGGTATATATTATCCAGTGCATATTGTATTAATTATAGGATGTAATAAAACACTATAGGAGAATTGAAAAAAACATGTGCAATTAAAATGATATATATAACTATAGGTTAGGTAACAATTTTATAAGCTATTTTATTGATAGCATAATCTAATGGTATCACAGAACAATTTTAAAATGAGAAATATGTATGTATGTTTCTGTCTTGGTAGCTAATATACTACTAATATGACTGATAATAATACTAAGCATTTAAAAACTAAAAATGGAATGATAGCAGATTATCCCAGTAGATTTAACAAATATTAAAGTTTAAGATACATTCTAAGTAGTAGTTGTGAGAACTGAATAATGCTGAATGGCAGAGTTCCAAAATAGAGTATACTGAATATACCCAACTTTTATGTGGTTCTTGGCATGACTGACATGCATTGATTTAAGTTCTGGTACTTTATTTTATTGTTGTGAGTCATTTAAGTTTATTTTAAAGTGGACTTTTCTGTAGTACCTGTCACAATGAGGGACTGGCATGAGAGAAAATATGATAAACTCACATTTTGTGTATACTTTGTCAAATGTATCTACAGGTTATAAGATCTACATATGTGAAAGGCTGAAAGTAACTGAATCATGGGAGAAAGAATGCAAATTTAAGCTTTCTGGCCATGAAAGTTGGAAATTATTGTGGACATTTATAAATATAACCTCAATACAAGCTTAAAATTATATATTGCAATAAATACAACATATACTAAAATAAATTTCAGTAGTGATAAAGAATTAATATGAAAGGATATGAAATGTGCGGTAATGACATTATATTTTCATGGTATTCTGGGAGGAAATGTATCATTTATTATTGAAGAAATTTGGATTTTAGTAATAAATCAACTTAAATAGGTTAATATAGCTTTTGCCATTCAAATGTAATATAGCAAATACCAAAGATTTCATTAAATTCTCTGTTACTATGTTAATAAATTGATATGAATATCTCGTTTACCTATGAAGAAATCGTCTCATGAAAAAGCTCTGCTTTATTTCTTTTTGCAATGCATATTGAAATAATTTATGAACATGACCTGTATGAATAAGACTTACAATAGCAAACGAAACATAATAATATAGCTAATGCTAGTGGAAGATTAGAAAATATCCTGGTTTTAAATGGTAGTAACTTTTGCAGTTCTCAGTATTATTATTTGGGGGGAATCAGGAAATCTCTTATAATAAATTATATCTTAACATTTGTTCATGACTGAAGTGGCAACATTTTTACTTTTAAGTACTATACAAAGTCATAGTATGCCTTGTGAGTAACGATATCTGAGCTTTGTCTAAGTGCAGTGGGCATTCAGGCCTGTTGATGCCATTGATTTTAACTTGTAGTAGCACTTGTCAGGCCATTACATAACGGATTACACCTTGACATGGTACACATACTACTGGGAACATATTCAAATGAAAAGAACTCTCAAAACTGAATTTCTAAGACTCCTTGAATCTGTGATATGTCCATTCAGAGATCATGTATACACATTAAAATTACAGACATATAGAGAATTTTGATCCATAGAAACATATTTGCCATCTAAGACAAAATCCCCAAAATTGTACGAACCGTAGTTTAAAATGAGTGAAAATAGACTGTATATGTAAGATGACAAATTTTGAGGTTATAGAAATAAAATGTAATGCTCATAAGAATTTTCTATTAAGTCATTTGTATTTATAAAAATGTATCTTACCAGATAGCTCCAGGGAATCAAGGCTATTTCATTTCATATATCCATACTTATACTTCTTTTTTTGATCCTAAAAAATGTACTTAAATATCTCTGTGTTTCTCTGGAGAACAACCAGGCAATTTAGAAACTAATAGAGAAGCAAATATCAAAACTTAAATATGTTGAAAAATGCTATGTTCTGTTAACAAAATTAAAGTCTGAATTTTTTTTGCTTCATATTTTGGAGAAATCTGAAATAGTTTTGATTAAATAAAATTGAGCTTTTTTTCCCCTCTGTGTAGCTAAGACTAAAAGGCCCCTGTCTCTAAACTCTATATTTGGATCTGAGGTAAATGGTAGAATTTACTGATCCTCCACTTTGCAGTTTTAATATCATGATTTAGAGTTTAATGTATTCTTGAGATTCATCAGTGGAGATCATTTCTGAGTCTGAAATATTGTATTGCAAAGATAATTTGCTTGGGTTAACTCTAACAAATGCTGATGATAATATGCAAATCATTAAGATATGATTTCTTTAGAAGGCTGTTATTAAAGGGGGTCATTTTCTATGTGTAGTGCACAACAAGATGAATCATGTGCCATATTATGAGAATATTTATCAAAAATAAGATTTTTAACAATATTAATGTTTAGAGAAAGAGATCCTTTTTTCTTTATATTCTTAAAATTTTTCATGCAATATAATTCTTTCCTTTTTCTCAAATCCCCCCAGATCCTCCCCACCTCCCTACCTACTAGGCTTCATGATAAAATCTCAATGGATTGTATACTGTGATGTTTAATAAACACTGCTTATTTGTTTCCAAGGTGCACATGCAAATCCATATATACATACGTGTGTGTGTGTTTACAAACACACACCTGAGATGTAGAGTCAAGGAATATTTAGTACACATCAAAAGCCCTACTAGCTTGGCACTTAATAACATGTTTTCTTTGAATTGAAGCATGCTCATGGACAACTTCCTGTTGGGTTATATTGCCTTCTGAAATTTCCTATGTGAGTTATCTTGACTGAATCTTGTGCTACTGTTTTTCCCTATCAGATAATAAACTCCTTGAAAGCAAGAATTCTTATATGTGTATACTTGTTTCCTATAGCACTTAATGCTTGCATAACAAACACTAATATTTTAAGTACAGTTTAAATAATTCCGGTCATAAGTGAGGAATTTTTGAATATTTTGTGTTTTAGGTATTGTAAATGTATTATGAATAAAACCACTATATTTTCTCTTTAAAATATTGAAATATTTTTAATACTACTGGCCACTGGGTTGACTTATAAAAAAATTCGTTTACTATTTAGTTTTGACCAGGTTTTACATGTAAGAATTTTTCAGTGTTCATCTTTTCTCCATAAACTGGCAAGTTCATTCAACAGCTGAAGGCAATAGTTTGCTTGTCACTGTTTATAAACGATTTCCTACTTCCTAATTACCTATTTCATATCTTGCTGAATGAAATTAAATTTTTACTTCATGTAAAAGGCATTATGAAAAGATTATAAAAATGTATGTATTGCATATGAGATATATGATATAATATATACATATTACATACATATATGTTATGTATCAAGTGATATATTTTATGTATATCATATATAGTCAGATGATATATAGTACACATATGGTTATATGTAATATGTAGCATATATGTTGTATTTCTTAAGTGTCATACCATATATGCTGCACAGTATTTGTAATGTGTATGCATATATTATATATTATGAAACATTGAATATTATATATGATGACATCATATATATACTTTTCCAGTGAATCTGTTATCATAGTAGCACAATTTACATATTATATATTCATCTTAAGAAGTTAGTATTGTATTTATTCTCAGCTTAGTATATAGATCTGAAGGACACTCATGTGTAAAGATGGCAAATGATCCAAATTGAATGTTAAATTGCATTTCCTCCATTGATGATAGCATAAAAACATTTTTCTTGTTCTTGCATTGTTTAACAATGCTTACCTCCTGCAGCTTTGGTCTTGGCTAAATTGTGACTGTGACAACTCTGTAATAGGAGATGTCTTCGTTTTTGTGACTCTACAAAAATGATAGTGACTGTAGTACCTTAGTTAATATGATGTCAATTAATGGAAAAAAATAAAAATCTCAGTTCTTTGACATAAAACATTGATAACTCATTAGCAGGAAGTTTTAGTCTTTCAGACAATGGGGATGCCTGGGCTCTTCTATGTTGTGATTCTACTCTCTTCCATGTTTCATTACCTTGAAAGGTAACATATCAAAGAAGACTGGACATGGAATATCACATGTAGGATGGTTTTTGTGTATGAAGCTTAGGCATAGCATGTATGTCTCGTAATATTTTATTGAATAAATAAAATTTGATAAAAAAGCCAACCTATAAGGAAATACAATGAAACTGGATGTCTAGGAAGAAGGAAAACTAGGTGCAGTGATCAATTAACAGTTTCTTTAGGACAGAGCAGCACTTTCCAATTGAAGCCAAGAACATATCACAAATGTTTAAGCTTTGCACAGACAAGCTCAAATTCTGACTTAGGCACATTACTCCAGCTACTTAGTGAAATGTGATTGCATGACAAAGGTTAACAGTTGTGAGCTGCTGGAAAGTAGAATATGAGACAATCAGAATTATTTGTAACTATTCATATAAGTAGCATTAGGTGATCTGTGAAAATGGTCCACTATGATTTGTCAACAAATCAACACAAATAAATAGGTTTGAAATATCACACTCACTCTAAGAGTACTCATGGAACTGCCCATCCCACTAAAATTCTCCATATCTAAAATGCTACCAAATATCTGAAATACAATTTTAAAGTAGCAGTTTGTCATTCTGGCAATACAATGGTAATGTTGATAACTGTTCTCCAGTCAGACAGTCAAACAGACACAAGGTTTGTTTAATAATGATGTGGAATTTTCGATGCACATGTTCTTCAAAATACACAACAGTTCTAAACTTAAGAGGTAAGATCATTGGCTATATCCTGGCAAGCACCCAATATATTCTGCAGCTCAGGGCTTCACTAATACATGTGTGTGATCCCCCTGCCATACTAATATTACCCTGAGCAAAAAGGGACAAATAATTGCTAAACCAGAAGAGGAGACTTCACAGAAGAAAGTGAAAAAAAAACTTATGATCATAGAATAACTTTATTGTAAACAGATGCATTTAAAAGAGAAGGGAACATTTAATTCTTCTGTTTTGTATAGAATTTACTGTTATAAGAGAAAGAACCATTTGTTGGAATGAAAAGAGAAGCTGTTGGGGGGGAAGAGGGTGGAAGGGTGGGACAGGAAGGGGGAATAGGGAAGGGTTTGCGACTGAGATGTAACTTGAAAAAAAAATAAAGTACTTATAAAAAAAAAAGAAAACTGAAAAAAATTAAAAAAAAATAAAAGAGAAGGGAACAAAACCTGTTTGGAAAAAAATCAAGGCTGGTTTCTATTAGAAACAGGATTTTATTGAAATGTACAATAGGATTTCCTATCTCAACAAAATACGTGAGGGAAAAATTCTCTCCAACTTGGCTCAGCAAGGTAACTATTAAATGATATTGAGCTGGAGCGTCTTTAATACAATGGGTGTTTTAGCTTCCAGCCTCACTTTCTTTGAGTTACCTCATTGCCCTGTAAGATGCTTTTAAGTTTTAACATATTGTAGCTAAGATATTTTTGATGGACTATTTTCTGTTTCTCTTTATCAACTTGTAAGCGTGGTCACTTAGTTTACTGCATTTTTAAATGAGATGGTATAAGTACAAAAGCATTCTGCATTTGAGTGATGCTAAATGAAGGGAAATTGCTTTATAGGCAATTGTCCAGGACTTTCCAGTGTGATTAATATCTCACATTATTATTGTTTTTTATTATAATATTTATTTATTACTCAAGTTACATTTCCATCATAGTGCCCTCTTTCCACCCCTCCCAGTTCCAACCTCCCACCCTCACCTCCCTTTCCACCCATCCCACTCCTCCAATGTGGAGTGTCCCTACAAATCAGCCCCACTCAGTTCAGCAGTCATATGAGGGCTAAGAGCTTCCTCTTGCACTGAGGGCTTACATGGTAGCACACCTGGGGCAAATTTTCCCATTGATAGGTAACAAAGTCTATCTTCCTGATCCTTTTGGTTTGTTGTTTGTAGGATAGTTATCCTGTACTATATGGCTAAAATCCAATTATAACTGAGTAGATGCCATGTCCATCTTTCTGATCTGGGTTAGTCACTCAGGATGAGCTTTTCTACTTCCATCCATTTGGCTGCGAATTGCATGATTTCCTTGTTTCTGAGAGCTGAGTAGTATTCCATTTTGTAAATGTACCACATTTTTTTTATCCATTCATCAGTTGAGGGACATCTGGGTTGTTTCTAGTTTTTAGCAATTACAATTAAGGCTGCTATGAACATAGATAAGGATATGTCCTTGTGGT
The DNA here is from genome assembly GCA_907164525.1 of Lophiomys imhausi. NCBI lineage: Eukaryota > Metazoa > Chordata > Mammalia > Rodentia > Muridae > Lophiomys > Lophiomys imhausi. The sequence goes on from CAJQZJ010000407.1 coordinate 558,498, forward strand.
TTGGTGAGCAATCTTTGGGTGGATACCCAGAAGTGGTATGGCTGGGTCTCAAGGTAGGGCTATTCCAAGTTTTCTAAGATAGTACCAGACTGATTTCCATAGTCGTTGTACAAGCTTGCACTCTCACCAGCAGTGGAGGAGTGTTTCCCTTTTGTCACAACCTCATCAGCATGTGCTGTCATTTGATCTTTTGATCTGAGCCATTCTGACAGGTGTGAAAGGGAATCTCAGAGTCATCTTGAGTTGCATTTCTCTGATGATTATGGGTGTTGAGAATTTCCTCAATGTTTCATTGCCATTAGAAATTCCTCCATTGTGAATTCTCAGTTAAGCACTGTTTCCCATTTTTTGACTGGATTATTTGGTTTCTTAGCATTTCATTTCTTGAGTTCTTTATAAATTTTGGATATTACCCTCTGTCATATGTGGGGTTGGTAAAGATCTTTTCACAGTCTGTAGGTTGCAGTTTTGTTCTAGTGACAGTGTCCTTTGCCCTACAGAAGCTTTTCAGTTTCATGAAGTCCCATTTCTTGATTGTTGGTCTTATAGCCTGAGCTATTGGTGCTCTGTTCAGGAAGTTGTCACCTTTGCCAATGAATTTGAGGTTTTTACCCACTTTCTCTTCTATTACATTTAGTGTGTCAGGCTTTATGTTAAGGTCTTTGATCTACTTGAACTTAAGTTTTGTGCAAGGTGATAAGTATGGGTTTAATTTCATTCTTTTACATGTCAACATCCAGTTACACCAGCACAATTTGTTGAAGATGCTGTCTTTTTTCCATTGTATAGTTTTGGGTCCTTTGTCAAAAACTAAGTGACCATAGGTGTGTGGGTTCATTTCTGGGTCTTCAATTTGATTCCATTGATACACTGGTCTGTTTCTATACCAGTACCATGCTGTTTTTATTACTATTGCTCTGTAGGATAGCTTGAAATCTGAGATGGTGATACCTCCAGATGTTTTTTTGTTTTTGTTTTGTTTTGTTTTTTATTTTACAGGATTGATTTAGCTATTCTGGGTTTTGTTATTCCATATGAAGTTCAGAGTTGTTTTATCCAGGTCTATAAAGAATTGTGCTGGTATTTTGATAGGAATTGCATTCAATCTGTATATAGCTTTTGGTAGGATAGCCATTTTTATTATGTTGATCCTACCTATCCATGAGCATGGGAGAACTTTCCATCTCCTGATAGAAATTTCTTTCTTCAAGGATTTGAAGTTGTTGTCATACAGGTCTTTCACTTGCTTGGTTAAAGTTATCCCCAAGTATTTTATATTGTTTGTGGCTATTGTGAATGGTATTTTTTTCCCTAATTTCTTTCTCAGCCCATTTACCTTTTGTATGAAGAAGGGCTTCTGATTTTTTTGAATTAATTTTGTATCCATCCCCCTTGCTAAAGGTATGTATCAGTTGTAGTTCTCTGGTTGAAATCTTGGGGTTGCTTATGTATACTATTATATCATCTGCAAATAGGGATAATTTGACTTCTTCGTTTCCAATTTGTATCCCCTAGATCTCCTTTAGCTGTCTTATTGCTCTAGCAAGAATTTCAAGAACTATGTTGAAGAGATATTGCAAAAGTGGACATTCTTGTCTTGTCCCTGAGTTTAGAGGAAATGCTTTAAATTTCTGTCCATTTAATTTGATGTTAGCAACTGGCTTGCTGTCTGTCCATTAAATTTTATGTTAGCTACTGGCTTGCTGTATATCGCCTTTATTATTTCTAGGTATGGTCCTTGTATGCCCATTCTCTTTAGGACTTTTAGCATGAAGAGGTGTTGGATATTCTTAAATGCGTTTTTAGCATCTAGCGAGATGATCATGTTTTTTTTTTTTCTTTCATCTTGTTTATATGGTGAATTACATTGATGGATTTTTGTATGTTGAACCATCCCTGCATTCCTGGGATGAAGCCTACTTGATCAAGGTGTATGATACTTTTGATGTGTTCTTCGATTTGGTTTGCCAGTATTTTATTAAGTATTTTTGCCTCGATTTTCATGAGGGAAATTGGTCTGAAGTTCCACTTATGCTTCAAGAGAATGGGAGGCCCTGCATGGATACCAGCGCAACCTGACACATCAAGTCACAGCAGGATTAGGTGCATCCTCTTCCACTGAGGAAAGACAAGGTGGTCTAGTTAAGGGAATGGGATCCACAAGCATGCAACAGAGTCAGGGACAGTCTCTGTTTCAGCTGTTGAGAGAACCAGATGAAGACCAACCTGCACATCTGCTACATATGTGCAGAGTGGGGGACAGGGCTAGGTTCAGCTCTTGTATTGCTAGAGCAATAAGACAACTAAATGAGATCAAGTGGATACATATTGGAAAGGAAGAAGTCAAAGTATTTCTATTCACAGATGACATGATAATATATATGCCTGGGAGACATGGGCTGTACCAGATCACAGTGCTTCTGGCTATTAGATGCACATTGATCCCGAGAACCCCCTGAGAGCAGCTTGGGAGGACCACAAACAAGGTACTACAAGTAAGCTTCAGGGGAGCTACAGCCCCACACAACAGTCTGCGGCAGGCCAACCTGCACTATCATCCATATGAGGACCAGTTGGAATCCAGGAACCTACAGGAACACATCCCACCACAACCCCTCACCTGAGTACCCAATTGGGGCACAACAGGAAGGGGTGAGCTCTGGGAGACACACTGAGAACAAACCTCCACAAGGTTCCAATCCAGCCTGTGGAGAGCTATAGATCACCAAGCTATATGACCCCAAAAATTCTACCAGAGTACTCTTACAGCTGATAAACACTTAGCTGGATACAAAATTAACTCAAAAAACTGTGTAGACCTTTATATAAACAATAAATAGGCTAAGAAAGAAATTATGGAAACAACTCCCTTTACAATAGCCATAAATACTATAAAATATCTTCGTGTAACTCTAACCAAGCAAATGAAAGACTTACATAACAAGAACTTCAAGTCCCTGAAGAAAGAAATTGCAGAAGATATCAGAAGATGAAAAGATCTTCCATGCTCATGGATTGGAAGGACTAAATGAGTAAAAATTGCCATCTTACCAAAAGTAATCTACAGATTCAATTCAATTCCCATTGAAATGCCAACACATTTTTTTTTACAAAGCTTGAATGAACAATTCTCAACTTTATGTGGAAAAAAATTAAAACCCAGGATAGTAAAAACAATCCTGTATAATAAAAGACCTTCTGGAGGTATCACTGTCCCTGATTTCAAGCTATGCTATAGAGCAATAGTAATAAAAGGGACATGGTATTGGCATAGAAACATAGAGGTTGATCAACAGAATCAAATCGAAGATCTAGAAATATGCCCACATACCTATGGTCACTTGAGTTTTATCAAAGAAGCCAAAGCCATACAATGGGGAAAATGTCTTTAATAAATGGTGCTGGTCTAACTGTATGTGTGCATGTAGAAGAATGCAAATAGATCCATATTTTTCACCCTGCCTCCAAATTTTAACCATTTTGATCTTGTAAGTTTTAGATTAACATAAGGAAACCTATTTTAAATAAGTAACACCCTGTTAGAGTGTTTAAAACTCATGTTACATTCTCTGACATGCTAGCAATACTTAAATGTTGTCTGCCTGGTTACTTTTCCTAGATCTTACAAGAGACATTATTTATTGGCAAAATTAATTGTGTTCCAGTTACCTAATATTTCTAAGTTTAGAATGCTAAATGTATTTGCAGGTTTTGCATAGATGTTATCATATGCTATGAAGTAGAGTAATTACTAAGATACTGCTTAGAAAATATCACAGTTTCCTACTGCTAGCAGTGGAACTCTTTTTTTTTTTGAAAAACAGAAAAAAAATTTTTTTAATTAAAATAAATACAAGGAAATGCCTCTAGTACATCGTTGTATATCTAAATTTGATTTTAAGCACATAAGCTAAAAGAAATTCCAGATGGCTGAAACCCTTATTATAACCATAGAAAAATTAGAAGGCCATAAAATAGAATACATATCAAAAAGTATGATATAGCTGGGTGTGGTGGTGCATGCCTGCAATTCCAGCAGGAAGGAGACTGAGACAGGAGGACCTTGAGTCCAGACCAGCCAGGGCTGTACAGTAAGACTCTGTAAAAAAAAAAAAAAGAAAAAAAGAAAAAAAACAAAACAACAACAAAAACCTACTTTATTTTTACAAAAAGACATGACATAAACCTAAAGCTTCCAGCACTGGGATAGGAGAAAAGAAACAATTTGGATAAATATTTGTAGAGAATACCACAAAGACAAAGAACACAGGGAAACAAACAGAACATTAAGAACAAAGCAGAACAGATACACAAACAATAGAGGAGACAGTTCTAAGAACAGACTAGACAAGAAACACGGGAAGCACTTCCCTCCACTCCTAGTCAAAAAAAGAGAAGTAAAAACAAGCTGGTTTTTCCAACAAGTTAATACATCAGATATGTCCATTGCTAAGCCTGGCACCCATAACAGCAATGAGGTCTTAGCGCAGTGTCTCAACCTTCCTAATGCTGCAATTTTTTAATACAGTTTATGCTGTGGTGACCCCCAACCATAAAATTATTTTTGTTGCTACTTCATAACTGTAATTTTGCTGTTATGAATAACAATGTAACTATCTGATATTTCCTCAATATCCCACCCAAAGGGGTTGCGACCCACAGATTGAAAACTACTGTCTTAGAGACTTGGGACTGCAAAGAGACTTGATCTTAGGTGTTCTCACCTCTAAAAAGGGTTAAGTGGATGATGTTGATGGTTATGTAATTATCCTGAATTAGCCATCTTATCCGGTACACATACCTCACAGAAAACTGATTAAGAGTTCCACTGCTACTATGTGTAGCAGTGGAACTCTTAATCAGTTTTCTGTGTGCCTTTCTGACATGCTCAGGTGCATGCAGTATTTCAGCTGAAAAGAGATTAGATTAACTATTGTTAAGATTCTTTATAAGGATGTGGAGAACGTCCAAGTCTTGATTTTCAACCTGGTGTTCTTGGCATCAAAATAATGAATGACAGAGTGGGGAAAAGTACCTTAAAGCTCTATTCATACTTTAATTAGAGCTACAATCTTTTCTTTACATGAAATAGAAAACTGCCAATGATAATGACACCACAATAAGTGCCCAATTCCTTCCACCTCAAATTGCACAAAAGTTGCCATTTAGTTGAAAATAGTAAGCATTTTTACCATTATTTTTAAAAACACTTTTGGGGGTTGTGAATATGGGATATGATTGGAAAAATAACTATGATTAAAGAAATATATGAGTAGAAGGTGTGTTTCAGTGCCCATTTCCTTACATTACTCAGGACACAGCAGGAAACAGGTGACCAACTTTGAATTACCAAAGAGGTGTTTTTTGCTTTTTCTTTTTATGAAAACTATTAATTACAAATGAATTGTCAAAGTTAAGGGAATAAACAAATGAGGGTAAAGTAGTTGGCATTGTCAACATCAAAAAGTGATTACCACCTCTTGATTTAAAAGGAGAAGAGGATGAAGCTGGTATTAGAACTAAGTGAGTGCTATACAAATGCCTCAGGGGCTTTGTAATGGTATCTACAGTTCCAGATACATAAATTCATAGAGAAAATATAAAAATAAAATCTAAGATTTATCTCTACATTTGTATGATATCCTGTTGATGCTTTCAATTAGTCAGAGGACAAAGAAGTCTTTTTGAGCTAATTCATCAAGGTCAGAATCTTGGTACACCAGGTGATTTTGAGTCTCACACTCTTGCCTAAAACCCCTAAGTAATTTTCAGTTTAAGTCAGACTAAAACCTTTGGTGTGGTGAATATGTGAGCACATAGTATAAATAAATGCCACTCAAATACACTATAACACGGTTATGTACAGCATTGAGGAGATAGCTCAGTGAGGAAAATGTTTGCCTTGTAAGCTTGGAACCCGAGATCTATGTTCGTCACTCATGTAAAACAGTGAAGTTTGGTAATGCAAGCTTGCAGTACCTGTTCTAGGGTGGGTAGAGATAGATGGGCCACTCTAACTTGCTGGCCAGGCAGCCCGGTGGAATAGGTGAGTCCTAAATCCCAGTGAGGGACTGCGTCTCAAAAAATAAAGTGATGTTGAGGAGATGGCTCATAGGGCAAAATCAATTGACACTCAGAGAGATAATCCAAATTCAGTCCTTGAAACTTAAATGGTGGTAAGAACTGATTCCTGCAAATTGTCCTATGACTTCCACATGTACATTGTGGTATGTAGATGCTCCTCTCCCACAAATAAATTAACACAATAAAATATTTTAAAATATTTTAATTTAAAATGGTTTGCTGTGGACATGTATACATATGAATAATGCAAATGGAGTCAGTATGTTATGAATACATTTAACAGTAATGAGTTTAAAAATATGCTATGAATTTGGAGTTGTTCCATGGGAAGAGTTTGATGGGAGGAGGGAGTGAAAAGAGTGATGCAGAATCAGTCCTCATGTATGAAGTTCACAAATGAAATTATAGGAAGAAATGAGTGACTTTAAAAAAATTACACCCAAGGCTTTCCTGTTGCATTCACATATGGCCACATATAAGCACATGCATTTATACACACAAACATGTACACCAAAATTGTAATCTAATTATGTGTATGGTAAAAATTCAGGTAAAAAAATGAGACAACACCAAAAATTTGAAGTTGTATGGGAACAGTCATTATATTGTAGATTCATTAGACATTAGAAGGGTTAGTGTCCTTGGTAAATTATGCAGAATGATTACAGAATAAATACTCAGATTTTAATTTGCAAACAATGGAAAGAGAAAATGAAGAACAAAGGCATCTTACCAACACTAAGGGGGGGAGGAGTTGGTAAAGAAGGTAAGGAAGAAGTAGAAAATCATAAAAAATACTAAGGAAAATATAAAAACATATTTAAATATGTATATATGCATGCATCATAACAGAACTAAGGAAATATAAAAGCATATTTAAATATGTATATATGCGTGTCACTAAATACACTAATATTTAAAATTAGAAGACAACTGGAATCATTTTAATAAACAACATCTCCATAAAAATTAGAAAAGTCCAAAGATGTTGAAAATAAATTGTTAATGTTAAAATAATACTTTACTTTATTGGCTATGTTCAAATAACAATACTTTAATATTTTAGCAATTACATGAAAATTTACTACAAACTGAAGAAATTACATTGACTTTTTGGAAAACACATGATAATTCGGCTTTATACTTAACTATTAAAATGCATCACTAAATTTCACTGAATGGAGGTTGTCTTAATGTAATAAAGATGAAATATGTCTTAAAACACATTTATTTATGTTTCCGGGAAACAATCAGAGTAGAAATAAGAATAAAACTATAATCAGAATACCACATATAAAAATTTATGTCACACATCTAAAGCAATAAATACATTTGTAACCTAATAATATATATAGTGGGATAATAAAAGCTGAAATAGATAAATTAAAATCCAATTTAATATGTTGTCAAGACACTAAGCCAAAGTAATGAAAGAAAATAAATATTAAAGTGGATGTATAAACTGAAAAGCAAATAATATCCAAATTTCACATACTTTGGTCCCACAGTAAATTAGAAAAAATATGAATTTCTCCTCATGATACACAAATAGAGTGTATAAATAAACAATAAGTAGGAAAAACAAATACTAAAAAGTTTAAAGTGAAAATTGTATACAAATGTATTACCAGAAGGGGTAAAGAAACATAGCTAAAGATTATGTAAGAAAAAAATTACAGGGCACCATTTCTCACAAATAGGATACAAAAATTTTATTAACCATTCTATTAGCAATAAAGCCAATCAATATGATACTATAAATCACATAGTAAGAAGAGAAAATCAACTCTAGAAACTTGCCTCAGACCTCTACATAAACACACCCACTCTCTCCCATCACCCACAAAATAAATAATGCAATGTAAAAAACACCTTAAAAGGATGAACAGATGAAGTCAATTCTGAAGGTGCAGAAAATGAATTCAATAAAACTGAACAATATCTGATGAAAATAAACCCTGAGCCAAATAAACATGAAAGTATATTTCATAACCTAAGAATATGAATTCCAAGTTAGCAAGGGCTTAATCATGAAACATTATCCAGCCAAGACTTCCATGCAACATATTAGAACTACTCAGCCCTCTTAAGACAGCTAAAGGCAAAGCAGTTTTATAAAGAAAGTAACTAAACTAAAAGCAAACCATAATAGGGTGAAACAAACAAAGAAGAAAAAAAAACAGAGCCCAAGAAACATATAATGATGCAGGACACACACATATTCACATACAAAAATTCCATGCAAACACAAAATTGAAAACTATAAAATATAAATAAAAGACCTGTAAGGTTTAAAAGAAAAAAATCATTATATATTGGCATATTTGTTTATGCTACTTTATTTGGATTCTTGTAACTATCACCCTTCTCCACTTCAATCCCTTGCAAACCCCAATGCCAGGTAGGAGAGGCAGAAGGTTAAAGCAAAAAGGGGAATAGTTCTCTTTACACTACTTCCTGCTGAATACAGTTGTCAGGTTCCTTGGGACAAAAATCAATCTTCATTGTCAGGATATTTCCAACCTCTTCTTATCAAACTGTAACAACAACCAGGAGCAGCAGGGAGAACAGCAACAGGGGCCTTCTTCTTTGGAGCACCAGCTACCTTTTCTGAGCTCTGGCATTTATTCCTTCTTCAGAGTTCTCAGAATTAAACTATGTGCAGCTGACGCAAATAGCACCCCTGCATGACGATGAGACAGCCATAGATAATGGCTGTGGAAAAACTGAAGCATCCCCAGATGACACACCTGGGATTAAAACAAAAATATTTTATATAACATAACTGGGTTTTTATTTTTTCCTTTATTCTTTATTTCTTCAAGTTACATCTCAATCGCAGTCCCCTCCCTATTCCCCTTCCAGTTCCACCCTCCCACCCTCAACCCCCATCCTCTTCCCTTTTTTTTTCTTTTAAGTTTAAGGTATATCTTATTTCCCCCTACAGTTTCCCCTTTCAGTCCAACAAATGGCTCTTTCTATTATAATAATAATACAATACAAAACAACAGAGGTAATTAGGCCACAGTTATGAGGGTTATATGGCTTAGCGTACATTCCCAATGTCCAGTCCATATGTATTTGGTACCTGACTTTAACATTCTACTATCTAAACATCTCCATGAGTTTAAAGTTCTATATCTGACTCAACATTCATACTAACTTGCAACACAATTTTAAAAGTATCTTCTTAGATGTATAACACTCTTTTGACTCCAAAACAACTCAAAATTTAATTATGAGACTCTAGCTATCTGTTCTTCAACCACCTCAGAGACCTGAGAGGGATAAATATATCTGGTTTTATAGGAAGTACAGGGCCTGCAGCTTCCCAAACTAAGAAATGACATACCAGTGGCTGCCTGGACAGTTCCCATTTTCTCTCCATACATTACAGCATCGCTCTTCAGTCATTTGGCCCCGTTTCTCTCATAGACATTGATTGCAGAGCAGGGGTTATGAAGGACTTACCCACCCTGTCTTGGCAGAGCTAGGCTGTCGACTTACCTGCTTCCAGGTTTTGTCCTTTTTGGACAACATTCTGTCTAGAGTTGTAGCAAGGGGCTTTTCCTACCAAGAGATAGGCTTGCGACTAATTCAATCATCTCCCACTGGAGATTCTTCGATGCTCATCTTCTACTTGGAGGAGAATAGGGGCTGCTGTCAGGAGTTGATATGTCTTGATATAAAAAAATCTAAAGTTACGAAAGCATCTTTGAATGCCATATTCTGAAGATCTCTTGAGGTTTTTGAACAGGCCCTATCTATCTCTTATATTAGGGTAAGCAGATGTTGCTTGTCTCTTAGCAGGTTTATTTCTGATTAGCTTAGCAAGTAACTATAATAGGCTGTCATAGTACCTAACAGAATGACCGGCTTGCATAACCATTAGTTTGCATTTCTTAATTATCCTAAACAGTTTATGACAATTAGTAGTAAAAGGCCGAAACATCACATTTCATTTTTTTTCTTTACCTCCTAACCCTTCCATCCCATTTCTCTGGGGTGGGGTGTCCTTATATAACAGTCCCTCATCTCAGTTGAGAGGTTGTATGAGGGCCAAGAGCCTCTTCATTCACTGGGGGTCTACGAAGCAGTACCATCAGTGAAAAGTGTCTCGTTGCCTGGGAGAGAGAACTACTAAACAAACAAACCAATAAGCAGACAATAGATAAAAAAGACTAAAAAATAGAAAAAAATAACTAATATATAAAAAATAGAAATTAAAAATAAGAAGTCTATGTCCAAGTTCCCTTTGGTGCGTTAGTTGTAGTATCGATACCTTCTACTATATAGCTAAAATCCTACTATAAGTGAATAGATGCCATAAGCATCCTTCTGAGTCTGGGTTAGCTTGCTCAGGATGAGCTTTTCTAGTTCCATCCATTTGGCTGCAAGTTGCATAATTTCATTGTTCCTGATAGCTGAATAATATTCCATTGTGTAGATGTACCACAGTTTTTTAACCCATTCTTCAGTTGAGGGACATCTGGGTTGTTTCCAGTTTCTAGCTATTACAAATAAGGCTGCTATAAACATAGATGAGGAAACTTCCTAAAAATATGGAACGCTTCACGAATTTGTGTGTCATCCTTGCACAGGGACCATGCTAATCTTCTCTGTATCATTCCAATTTTATAACTGGGTTTTTAAAGACACCAAAATTCTCACTAAAATTAAAAGTAAAAAAAAAAATTCCAAAATTACCATTGAGTTCATTTTGTATTGGCCATATACTAATAGGCATGGCTCTATCTTAAGTGTGGTTTGTATACACAGTGAGATTTAATTGGCCAAAATTATTTCTTCATTAGTAGTTATCAATTATAAATAGCTTCTGGTTAGGGATGGGGGCTTCTGTCTCCTACTCCTCTGAGCACTAGGAGACCCTATCAGACTTAGACATGTGGTGACCCTGTACATACTACCACAGTCTCTAGGAGTTCAGATACGTATGTTTTTTGTATATTTTTAATCTTTGAGAACTCTGTTTAGATCTGTAAATCATTTTAAATAGGGTTATTTTATTTCTTGATGTCGAGAACTTTTGAGTTCTTTATATATTTTAGATATTAACCCTCCATAGGATGTGTAGTTGCAAATACCGTTACCAGTTATGTACCCTGCCATTTTGTTAAAATGACAGTGTCCTTTGCCGTACAGAAGCTTTTCAGCTTCACGAGGTCTCAATTATTAACTGTTTATCTTAGTAACTGAGCTACCATTGTCTCTTCAGAAAGTCATTTTCTGTGCCAATAAATTCCAGAGTACTCCCCACTCGCTCTTCTATCAAATTCAGTATATCTGACCTTGTGTTAAGGTTTTTGATCCATTTGGAGTTAAGTTTTGTGCACAGTGAAAATTATTCCACCATTTGGGGTGATAGGGTCTATTTGCATTCTTTCACCTGTAGGCATCTACATTGGCCAGCAACATTTGTTAAAGATGCTGCATTTTTTTCAGTGTATATTTCTGTTTTCTTTATCAAAAATCAGGCATCCATATGTACGTAAGCTTCTGTGTCTTCAATGCAGTTTCATTGATGGATGTGTTTGTTTTTGTGCCAGTACCATGCTGTTTTTATTAGTGAAGCTCTATAGTACAATTAGAGTTCAGTGATGGTGATACCTCCAAGCAGTTCTTTATTATTGTTTCTTATTATTTTATCATTGTTTTTGCTATCCCATATTTTTTTGAGGTTCTGAGTTAAGTAAAAAATTGTCCCTTCAAAGTCTGTGAAGAATTGTGTTGGAATTTTGATGGGGATTGCATTGAATCTGTAGATTGCTTTTCGTAGGATGACCATTTTCACTATATTAATCCTAATGATCTATTAGCATGGGAGACCTTTCCATTCTCTGACATATTCTTCAATTTCTTTCTTCAAAGTCTTAAAGTATTTATCTCATGAGACTTCACTTTCTTGGTTAGAGGTAGCTCCAGATATTTTATACTATTTGAGGCTATTGTGAAAGGTATCACATCCTTGTTTTATTTTTCAATTCCTTTGTATCTTGTATGTAGGAAGGATACTGATTTTTATGTGTTTTTTTATTGTGCTACTTGGATGAAATTGTTTATCATCTGGAGAAGTTTCCTGGTGCAGTTCATAGGATCATTTATGTATACAATTATATCATCTGAGAATAACGATACATTGACTTCTTCTTTTCTTATTTGTGTCTCCTTGATATCCTTCAGTTGTCTTGATGCTCTAGCTAAGACTTCAAGTACTATATTGAATAGGTATATAGAGAGTGGACAACCTTGTCTTATTCCTGAATTTAGTGGAAATGCTTTGAGGTTTTTTTAGGTTGATGTTGGATGTGGACTTCCTGTACATTTGCTTTATTATGTTGAGGTAAGAGTTGCTAGGGCCCAGGCCAGGGACCCTTGAGGGCAGGGGTGAACTGGCACAGAGTCACTGACCCAGACCCTGGGAGATCAGTAAGTGGCAAAAGTGGACTCATTTAGTCTAGGAAGAGGATGCCCCCTTTATATCCTCTGCCCAGTGTCTCATTGGATCCCTAATTTCAGGCTGCTGCTGTGGCTTCTTCATTGGCTTGTGTCTCGTTACTTGGTGTGGGGTCATCAGTCTCTGATCATATGTGGGCAGGTCTCAGGCCGGCTCCATGTGGAAGCCCAGCCATGCATGTGCGCTGTTTAGCAGCAGGCCTTGTTCCTCCTACAGGTATGTCTTCTGTATCCATAGTCTCTGTAAGAATTTTGTCATGAGATGGCATTGGATTTTGCCAAAGGACTTTTCTGGATCTAATGATATTATCATGTGTTTTCTGTGTTTCAGCCTGTTTTTTTATTATAATGTTTATTTATTACATCAAGTTACATCTCCATCATAGTGCCCTCTTCAACTCCTCCCGATTCTACACTCTCACCCTCTCTTCTGTCTCTCACCAATGTGGAGTGTGACAAATGGATAAAAAAATGTTTCAGCCTGTTTATAATATGAATTACATTTATAGATTTACAGATGCTGAACCATCCCTGCATCTTTGTGATGAAGGAGATTTCATCATAGTGAATGATCTTTTTGATATGTTCTTAGATTCAACTTGGAAGTATTTTATTGAGAGGTTTTGCATCTCTATTCATAAGGAAATTAGTATTTAATTTTCTTTCTTTGCTGTGTTTTTATATGGTTTAGCTATTGGGTAATTGTGGATTCATACAAAGAATTAGGCAATGTTCCTTCTGTTTCTACTTTCTGGAATAATTCAAGGAGTATTGTCATTAACTCTTCTTCAAAAGTCTGGTAGAATTCTGCTCTGAAACCATCTGCCCTGGGCCTTTTTAGTTGGGAGATTCAACTTACTTCTTTTATTTCACTAGGACTTATAGATCTGTTTGAATTGGTTAGCTGATCTTAATTCAACTTTTGCAGGTATTATATATCAAGCAATTTATCCATTGCTTTTATGTTTTCACCTTTGATATAGCACAGATTTTCAAAGTATGTTTTATGATTTTCTGAATTTCCTAGGTATCTGTTGTAATGTTCCCATTTTGGTCTCTAATTTATTAACTTAAATCTTCTCTATTTATCTTTTGGTTAATTTGGCTAAAGGCTTACCAATCTTATTGATGTTATGAAAGAACCAGCCCTTGTTACTGGTTCATTTTTGTTTCTGTTTTATTGGTTTTAGTCTTGAATTTGATTATTTCTGCCATCTACTCTTTTTTATATTATTTCTTCTTTTTGATCTAGATCGTTTTTTGGTGTGCCATTAAATTGACAATATGAGATCTCTTGGATTTTTTTTTTATAAATACTTTATTTTTTTTTCTTCAAGTTACATCTCAGTCACAAACCCCTCCCTATTCCCCCTTCCTATCCCGCCCTTCCACCCTCTTCCCCCCAGAAGTTTCCCCTTTCAGTCCAACAGATGGTTCCTTCTCTTATAACAGTAAGTATTATACAAAACAACAGATATAAATATGCCACATTTATGAGAGTTAAATGGCCCAGTATACCTTCCCAATGTCCAGTTTATACATATTTGGCCCCTGACTTTAACATTCTACTATCTAACCATCTCCATGAGTTTAAAGGTCTATATCTGACTCAACATTCATATTAACTTGCAACACACTTTTAAGAGTATCTTCTTAGATCTATAACACCCTCTTGATTCCTAAACAACTCAAAATTTAACTATGAGACTCTAGCTGTCTATTCTGCTGTCCTAATCTTATAATTTATACTTACTAATAACTACAATTGATAATTAATTTGCAGTTTCGAACACCCTACATCTTATCAGAAGATCATGGATTACAGCTGGATAACAACAACAGAAACAAAAATCTTACAAACTTGTGGAAATTTAATGAGTTACTACTGAATAAAAAATGGGTTAAGACAGAAATTAAGAAAAAATTTAAGAACATTTTAGAAATGAGTGTTCGAAACTGCAAATTAATTATCAATTGTAGTTATTAGTAAGTATAAATTATAAGATTAGGACAGCAGAGCAGCCAGTGACTTGGCAGAGTTATGGGCGGCCTGGTCCACCTTAACCAGTTGCCTGATTTGTCCTGGGGAAAGAGCCCCAGGACCAAGGGAAGATTACACCACCTGTAACCTAAACTCTGTTAACTAGTATAAGTTACCAGCCTTGGTGGGAGATTCACCTGGGTTCAAGGGGAGTGGGGGAGACCAGGAGTCAGATAGCCCTGGACTGCTTGGACTGAGGGCCTATAAGCCACTGTAGTCCTTTCCCCAATAATTAAATACACCAAAACCTTTTAATGTTTTAATGCTTAACCTTTACCTGGGCAGATTCTTAATTAGCTACACTAACTTAACCTGGATCACCTAATCCCAAACCACCATGTGCCTGTGATTACCTTCCAGCATTCTCAAATATGTCTATCTGCTTCTGTGTCTCCCAGCGGGATGAACTAATCCTCTGTGTAAAATGCTGTGTTCCTATTCTAATCTCAAGAAGTCCCACCTTCCTATACTCTTTCTGTCCAGCTAATTGGCCATCAGGGACTTTTATTAACCAATGAAGAGAATGCCTCAGAAGGGGCAGTAACCAGATCTCAGCATTGAAATCAGTCTATCAGACCTTCCCCAACAGGTGGTATTTCAGTTTTCTTGTATCTGTTGAGACTTGCTTTGTGTTCACTCATTTGGTCAGTTTTGGAGAAAACTTCATGAGGTCCAGAGAAGAAAGTATATTCTTTTGTGTTTTGGAGAAATGATCTTTAAACATCTGCTGGATCCATTTGATTTATAATGTTATGTACCTCCAGCATTTCTCTATTTAGTTTTTGTGTTAGCATGGCATGTCTATTGGTGACAGTGGGGTATTGAAGTCATGCATTAACATTGTGTGAAGGGGCAATATGATTTTAGCAGTAGTAGTGTTTCTTTTACTAACTTAGGTACTCTAGCATTTGGTGCATAGATGTTTAGAATTGCAATATTCTCTTGCTGTATTATTCCTTTGATGTGTATATACTGTCCTTTTTTGATTAATTTTGGTTTGACCCTATTTTATCCGATATTAAAATGGATACACCAGCTTGACTCTTGGTTCCCTTTGCTTGGAATACCATGTTAATCTGAAGTGATCTCTATCTATGATGGTAAGGCATGTTTCTTTGATACAGCAGAAGGATGGATCCTGTTTTCATATTCAGTCTGTTTGTGGCTTTTTATTGGAGATTGAACTCTAATGTTGAGAGTTATTTATGAGCAGTGTTTATTTATTCCTGTTATTTTGTTGTTATGGTGTGGGTGTTTTTCCCTCTTTTGGTTTGCTGGTCTGAGATTATTAATTACTTATGGTTTTTTGAATGTGGTTAACCTCTTCAGATTGAATTTTTCATTCTTGTACCTTCTGTTGAAGCTGAGTTTATAGATAGGTACTTCTTAAATTTGGTTTTTATTGTAGAATATTTTTCCACCATCTATTGTGAGTGAAAGTTTTGCTGGGAATAGTAGTATGGGCTGGAAATAGTCTAGGTTGGTATATGTGATCCCTCAGAGTCCACAGAACATCATTCAGACCCATCAGACTTTCATGGTCTCCATTGAGCTAATCCTTTACAACTTTTTTTTTTTGGGCCTATTACCTTTTTTTATTAAAATACATTTTAAAATTAAATACAATTACATCACTTTTCCCCTTACCTTTCCTCTCTATAGCCCCTCCCATCTCCTTTCAATCCAACCTCCCCATGCCTCCCTTAGATCGATAGTCTCTTTTTGTGATTATTTTGTGTGATTATTGTCACATAGGTACACAAAATATATAAATACAACCTTTTGAGTCTTTTTGTTGTTGTTGTTTGTGTCTATATGGAATTAAAAAAAAATAAACTTCCTCAGGTGACCTTGTATGCCTTCATGGACTGAGAATTCCCTCTCTGTAGTTTTGTGGCAAATGGCAGACCCCAGCATCTTATCCTTTGTGGACTTACAGCTTAGCCTCCTATGCCCTCTTACTTAAGATGGAAAGGGTGGAATGTTAAAAGTGGCCTGCAAAGAAAGATGGGCCCACCCCATCTCCACCATTGAGGCCGCCATATTGCTGCTACTGAGAAGTGAAGGAGTGGGAGGTCATGAGGAGCTTTGGAAAGGGACAAGAGGGGGATGGTACCATCTGTGAGGAAGACAGAGGGACAGAGAGAACACTTTTTGGAAAGAGCCAAAGTTTTGACAGGAATCTGCCTCCTTCCTCCCTCCTTCTCCCATCTGTTTTGGAGAAATGTAAATGAGTTGGTGTTCCCAGGTGATGGCCTGCAGGGGCCTCTTTGGAATTCTATAAACTGGCCATCTGTCATCCTATAATAAATGATACCTATAAAAGAAAGTGATTATGGTGCTGATACGGGAAGAGGCATTTGTTTATATTCTTATAATATGTATCAGATTGAATAGAAAGTATCACTTACAATTGACAAATGGAGACTGGAGTTCCTCGGGGGGGGGGACCTGGGGACACACAGTGGCAGTGCTGGAGCCAGGTGTCAGAGACCAGCTCTGTTTCATGGGTCTCAGAGTACCCCAGGCTTCTGAAGGTGGGCACCCCACTTTTCACCTTTTCTGGAGGTCTAGGCTGTGCCTTGAGCCACTATGATGTGGCTGGTATGAGAGAAAGATCACATGTCCCCTCCTGCTAAGGAGCAAGGAAGGGTGGCCCTGAGATGCCTATGCAGAGCCCACCGAGCTCAGTCTAGTCTCCTTAGCTCTAAATGGAGATGTATTTTCCAGGCCTCAGAACAACGGAACCTGTTTATAGAGTACTGGCCACTTTTCATGCCCCACAGGTTAGGTGAGGGATGCTTTATTCCTAACCTCTGTCTGGAGTCACAGAACATCAGAAAGGAAAAACCACACGTTCAAGGTTGTACATTAAGGATAAAGAAGCCATTTGCTGTTCTTTCCCTGCAGCACTCTTTGCCCATTGAGGGTACACTGAGCTTCTCCCTCCTGTTTTGTTCATTGACTGCGTTCATATACACTTATATAAACATAAAATATATTCATGTAATATATATAAGCAGCTCAGACATTCCTAATCCAAAACTCCCCACCTGACCTTGTATGACATACACACACCACACTAAAGCATGTGAAGTTACCTTTGGGCTGTGTGTAGAAGGCATATATGAAATGGGTTATGTATCAGGTGTATGTGAAGAAAAGCTGAATTCCATGTTTAGACTTGGGATGCATACCTAAGATATACCATTACATATATACAAATATTCCAAAACCACAAAACCAAGGAATTCAAAATGCATATGGTTCTAAGCATTGCAGTTAAGGAGTACCAACTCTATAAACATATGTACTCATTTAGTGCTTAACAGCAGCTGTAGAAGTGGTCACTCCAATCATGTCGACTATCCTAGTACATCTTTGGTATCCTTAGGAGGGATTCATGAGAACTTCTTCTGTGACCAGGATTTTGCCTGTAACCATTATGCCAGAATCAGTTTGTGTGAATAAAAACTTCATTCACTCTTTTCTCCCGGAATGGCTTTAGTGTATTGAGTTCTAATTTTTTGGTTTGTGAATAATTATGGTTCTCAAAAACTATGACAGCCATGTCCTTTTCTTTCCCTTAAGTTGGCCACTCTGCGGGGGTTTGACTGAATCCTTTTCTGTGGCGCCTGTTCTGGTGACATGTGAACTCTTGTCCTGTTGGTGGGGGCTATGGTCAAGATGCCTTTCCTGGCTTTCTGCTTGAGACCCTGCCCATCTACAGTTTTCTTTCTTTTTTTTTTTTAAATACTTTATTTTTTTTCTTCAAGTTACATCTCAGTAACAAACCCCTCCCGATTCCCCCTTCCTATCCCGCCCTTCCACCCTCTTCCCCCCAGAAGTTTCCCCTTTCAATCCAACAGATGGTTCCTTCTCTTATAATAGTAAGTATTATACAAAACAACAGATATAAATATGCCACATTTATGAGAGTTAAATGGCCCAGTATACCTTCCCAATGTCCAGTTTATACCTATTTGGCCCCTGACTTTAACATTCTACTATTTAACCATCTCCACGAGTTTAAAGGTCTATATGTGACTCAACATTCATACTAACTTGCAACACACTTTTAAGAGTATCTTCTTAGATCTATAACACCCTCTTGATTCTTAACAACTCAAAATTTAACTATGAGACTCTAGCTGTCTATTCTTCAACCACCTCAGAGACCTGAGAGGGATAAATATATTTGCTTATATAGGAAGTGCAGGGCCTGCAGCTTCCAAAACTAAGAAAGGACATACCAATGACTGCCTGGACAGTTCCCATTTTCTCTCCATACATTCCTGCATCAGTCTTCAGCCTTTGGGTCCTGTTTCTCTGACAGACATTTGTTGTAGAGCAGGGATTATGAAGGACTTACCTACCCTGCCTTGGCAGAGTTAGGCTGTCCAATTCCCTGCTACCAAGATTTGTCGTTTTTGGACAGCAGTCTGTCTGCAGTTGGTGCAAGGGGTTTTTTCATGCCAAGAGATAGGCTTGCCACTAATTCAACCATCTTACACTGGAGGTTCTTCGATGCTTATCTTCTACTTGGAGTAGAATAGGGGGTGCTGTCAGGCGCTGATATGTCTCGATATCAAAAAAAATCTTGATTTATGATAACATCTTTGAATGCCATATTCTGCAGATCTCTTGGGGTTTTTGAAGATGCCCTATCCATCTCTTGTATTTAGATAAGCAAATGTTGCTTGTCTCTTAGCAACTTGATTACTGGGTAGTTTAGAGAATATCTGTGATAGACTGTCATAGTAGCTAACAAAGTGACATGTTTGCATGACTAGGAGTTTGTTTTACTTAACTAACCTAGACCGTTTTAGACAGTTGGTATCAAGAGGCCAGAGCTTCACATTTTATTTTTAAGTATCTCTAGGTATGATACCATTAGGAAGCGTTACCTTTAATTTTGTATCAATATACAAAGATGTATTCAATTGTGGTTAAATATACTCTTAATTATGTATCAATATACAAAGATCAATGCCTATGTACCCCAATACAATCTTAATATTACGTCCATATGCAAGGGTCAATACCATTGTGGCCAACTATAATCTTAATTTTGTATCAATATGCAAAGATCAATACCGATGTAATCCAGTACAATCTTGTTTTTGCACAATAAACAATGGTCAATACCACTTTAGCCAAATAAACTACTAATTTTGTATCAATATACAAAGGTATAAGGGCATATTCAATAATCTGCCCCTTCTTCTTGGACCTTCCTGTGCTATGTCTATATCTCATTTTTCTCAAGCCCATGCACTCCTACATAGGAGAGGAAGAAGGATACAGAAAAGGAAAAGTAGGAAGTCCCTGGGGCTAACCTCCAAAACCAATTAAGACAGGACCATTTATCAGCTTGTAGTCTCTTCCCCTAAATATCAGAGTTTTCAGTTATCCTTCAAATAACCAAAAAGAAGGGCGGAGAAACACCTTCCCCACCCTCTGGGCATGGGATGTCGCTCTCTTAAAGTGACTTCCTGCTGATTTGGGTCATAGTAGACCTGTTTGGGGCCCGAACCCAAATGGAAAAAATGATTAAAAATGTTAGTACACTCCTTTTATGTTCAGTCCTTCTGTTCTCAGCTGTTTAGATGACCTAAGGGGTTTGTAGGCAGAAGCTGATCTTGCAGGCTTCACTGAGGTTCCTGCCGGGGCTTTGTGTAGAGCTGAACTGTCCCAGTGACATTGGATTGCTGTGGTGGTTGCAGGCCCCCATGGAGACAGCTATTGAGGAAGTCTGCCAGGCAGAATCAACTGGGTCACTCATCCTCCTTGGTGCCTGATTCTGCTGTCTGCTGAGGTTTCTGCTGTCCAGCCGTCCCCGGGCTCCCCTAATGGACGCTTCGATTCTCCTGGAACGATAAGAACAGAGCCCTGCCCCAATCCCAACCCTAGGACAATTGCCCTCTTTTTTTTGGGGGGGTGGGGGGGCAAGGTAGTACTTCTCCTGAAGCAAATTTGGCCTTCTGACAACATACAAAGCGTTAAATTTCAATCCGGATTAAAGAAGAAATCATTCTGTCACCTTGGAGCTAAACCAGCTCTAGTGTATATATTTTGAGATCCCAAAGGACAATCTGCCTGCATCGAGAAGGCCTTTTGTAAGTAGCCTCCAAACCTAGGTCCCTCCAAATCCCATGTGTGTGTCTCTGAA
>CAJQZJ010000408.1:0-62876 GCA_907164525.1 Lophiomys imhausi
CAGGGAAGTCGATAGCCTAACTCTGCCAAGACAGGGTAGGTAAGTCCTTCATAATCCCTGCTCTACAACAAATTTCTGTCAGAGAAACAGGACTCAAAGCCTGAAGACTGATGCAGGAATGTATGGAGAGAAAATGGGAACTGTCCAGGCAGTCACTGGTATGTCATTTCTTAGTTTTGGAAGCTGCAGGCCCCACACTTCCTATATAAACAGATATATTTATCCCTCTCAGGTCTCTGAGGTGGTTGAAGAATAGACAGCTAGAGTCTCATAGTTAAATTTTGAGTTGTTTAGGAATCAAGAGGGTGTTATAGATCTAAGAAGATACTCTTAAAAGTGTGTTGCAAGTTAGTATTTATGTTGAGTCAGATATAGACCTTTAAACTCATGGAGATGGTTAGATAGTAGAATGTTAAAGTCAGGGGCCAAATATGTATAAACTGGACATTGGGAAGGTATACTGGGCCATTTAACCCTCATAAATGTGGCATATTTATATCTGTTGTTTTGTATAGTATTTACTGTTATAAGAGAAGGAACCATCTGTTGGACTGAAAGGGGAAACTTCTGGGGGGAAGAGGGTGGAAGGGTGGGATAGGAAGGGGGAATAGGGAGGGGTTTGTTACTGAGATGTAACTTGAAGAAAAAGAAATAAAGTATTTATAAAAAAAGAAAAGTATAAGCAGGCATTATATTATCTGTGACATCAACAATTTCTTTTCTCACCATATTCTTTCATTCACACAAAGGCTGACATACCTGAGTGGCCTAGATTTTTTTTCAGGAATTTTCAACCAGTCCATGAACATATGGTAGGTCAGATATCAAGTAAGCACTGAACAAAGTATGGAACAGGCACCATGGTGTGTTTTATGTCTGATGAAAGCAGGAATACTGTAAAGGAAGTCTATTTCTGTGTTCTGCTGCTTGTTGGATCTCTGATACTTGGTAAAGCTGACCTCCTTCACAGTTCTTACTGACCTCTAGGTTTAGAGCAGGCAGAAATGTATTTTACTGTTGACTTAGTCCAGTTATTTAATCAGGTTAGTAGGTATCTCTGTGTGATTCATTTCAGAACATTTTATATAACTATCTCATGCTCACAACACAAAAAAAGCAGCTTTTTCTTACTATGGCAGAAATAACTTAGACAGACTACTTACTAGGGAAAAAGAAATATTTAATTTTCAGCTAAAAACCTGGTATTCCAAACAACAAGGCACATACATCTATTATTTTAGAATAATAATCATATGACTATGGAGATTTAATTCCAGATAAGTTCAAAGGAAAAGAATCTCATTGTAACCACAGCCCAATAGATTATTCTTTTATTGCTTCCTTCTGCATTTCCTATAATAATTTTCAATTTCGTTCATACAGTTATGAACTCTAACCTTTTTTGAATTACTGATGCTGGTGATAATCTAACAGAGTCACCCTTGTAGAAATACAGGCACAGCAGTGTTTTCTGGTAAGCACTGACTGTATGTGGAGTTTCAGTGGAACTGTAGATGAAGTCACTGGAAAAGTGAAGGGAGACAGCTACAAGGAGACGCCATGTTATATAGTTCTATCAGGAAAACCAGATGAATAGAGGAGGCGCTTTCTGGATCTTTCAGTATATGACTAGGTCCCAGTTTTCACTTCTGGAAGCTTGTCTTAACAGACAGGGCCTTGAACTGCTCAATAGAGTTCATAGAAAGACAACTGATGGCCTAGAAAAACACTCAAGCTGTGTATGAATAATATGTGGACTAGCACTGATTCCTGACATTATTCCCAAGTCTGTGTCTCTTCTGCTGGATATATCACTATTTATTCAACCAAAGGAGAAGAGCCAGGGTACTTCAATAACTCAGTATCTGGATCAGCTTACATGTATCTACCTATGTTAGTGTGTGTCTTATGTGACTGTAAAAATTTACAACGTAATCAAAACAGAATTTATCTTATCTCATAGTTTCAGATGATTCTATACAGGTTTACCTGCATCCATTGATTTTTTTTTTTTGACTGTAGTGAGGGACAATGAAGGTCAAAATTCCTCATCTTAAGAAATCTGAGAAGAGAGGAGGAAGGAAAGAGAGAAAGGAGAGAGAATATATTAAAATACTCAAATACTCTTCATATTTCCCCAATGATCTACTTCCTCCAATTAGGTCTCACCTATGAATAGTCCAGTAAACTATTAATTTATCAATTGTTTACTCTACCAATAAAATCATAGCATACACGACCTTATCAATAAAAGCTCTCAGCTTGCAAATAAGCCTTTAGCATATGACTTCACAGAGATAATAATACTATCCTTGACAAACTGTTGTCTGAAGTGTGGTGATCTCTATTACTCTGCAGGATGGATGTGGAACTAAGCTTTCTATCTGCATGGGCTTCCTGTGAATAATAGATTTTCATCTATGTAAGAATCACACTTAATAATCTGTAACTACACACTTCAGTACTCATAAAATCTCAGTCTGTGAATGAGCAGCCTATGGAGTTGATTCCAAACATGTGAAACCTTGAGAATGTTCATTGTAGCTAATGCAAATATGTTCATAAATTGCTTCTTCAAATGAATCACTATAAGGAAATTGACATATTATTGGTGACTGTATATGGTTATTAACAAAAAAAAAAACCAAAAAATAGTCTTTCTCTAACTCTGTCACCGAACAGATCATTAGATATTGGAAATAACAAATGAACTGTCTATCTTCAGTCATTCTTAAAACTGGGAGTATCTTACTTGGAGTGGCATAATCAAGTCATTTTAGATCCATTATTATGCAGAGGAAAACTACAGCAACACAGCAACAGCAAAATAAATGAAAGATTACATTTCCTTAAATACAATCATTTTATTCAATTTCAGCTAGTCTTTCAATAAAAATTTTGTTTGTTTTAACCCAACAGTGGTTAAAGAACAGCTGAACAGAACCAGAGAGATAGCTCATCAGTTAAGAGACTACATACTGCTCTTGTAGAACACTAGATTTCAATGTCCCAGCAATCATGTCTGAAGGCTAATAACCCTTTAAATCCAGCTTCTAGAGATCTTCTGTCTTCTAGGGGCCCTCCACTCATGAGCCTATTCACACACTCAGATACACATACATTTAAATTTAAAAACTAAAAATAATATATACATAGGATATATATATATATAAAGCCATCTGACTTTCTCAAAAAAAGAACAAAGGAATCTAGCTAAAATATTAATCATCACATATTATTTCAAACATCTATGTGTATTTTCATGGTATAGTGCAAAAACTGACTTAAAATGGGCACAATAGTATGCAAAAGTATTACCTCTGTCAACCCTATTGTATCATTTCTGAAGACCAAACTGCTTTTTCTGTTTTTTTTTTCTTGTTTGTTTTTGTTTTGTTTTGTTTTACTGGAAAGTTGCAAGGAAGCTGGCTCATTTTGCTTCCTACCATTTATCTTTCTGTAGTAATGGAAAAATTCCCCCCTTAGGCGCAGCATGCTATTCTTGTCTTAGACGATTAGGCAGAAATGAAGGAGATCATAAAGGTGAGAGATTTCTCCACAAACAATACAATGTTTAGTACAGTAGCTTGCACTATTCAAGCTGAGAAATTTGAGGTGAACTCAAGTGTGGCAAGGAGGCCAATAGAAAACAAGTAACAAAGTTTCCATTCTCCATCTTGTTGGGAGGGTCTTGGGAATGAAAAGTTCAAATTTTCCAACAGCCTGTTTTCAAATGCTCAATGAGCTGCCAAGCAATATAATGTAACTGGAGAATGTAAAATCTTGATTCCCAAATGCACCAAGGCTCTGAAAGCAGAGATGGAGTCATTATAGGATACTGCATTTAAAATGGTAATAGCATTTTTTTTTAATCCATGAAGATTAAGAGTTGTTGAAGATAAGAGTTAGTGTTTCAAATGTGGCTGTGACAAGGTTTATTTTCTATGATGCCTCCTGCAGAAGCACAGCTGTTAACTTCAATTTTGAGAAAGAATATGCATTTTTTTCCTGAAAATTACAAGCCATGTGAATATACAGACACACTCACTCAGCCTATTTCTTTTCCTAGAAATGGAGTCATCAAATGGTTTGAACTACAGTAAAACCTTATAGCCTGCTAAATAGTGAATAGTTCACAGAACTCATGTGGACATCAATGAGGTAAGAAGGGAAAATAGATAAACTCATAAACACCACCTGGTATGTTATAATCAGTTCTCTTTACTGTTTGTGAGTGAGCTCTTGGGTTCCCAGGAAGCTGTATTTGTTCCAGATACCTCAGTGTGAGTAACAAAACATGCTGTAGTGTTCATGTAAGAAAACATTCAGCAACCAACAGCTAGACATGGAGTTTAGTATTCAGCACCCAATTTAAGGAGCCCACAGAGTGATACAGGTCTTCTACTCGTTCTAAATTGTAGAGGAGAAAACTGAGATTTCATGTTGGGAACTGGACTAAGGAAATCTATCTGAAGAATCCATGATATTAATCAGAGTGGTGCAGTATCTCAGAGACATACAGGAAGTTGTTTTCTGTAGTTTCAAAACAGCTTCCTTCATAAAGCATTGAAAAAAGAGTCCTTATTTGTTACTTCAGGTTACATCTTCATCACAGTGCCCTCTTTCCACCCCTCCCTGTCCCACTCTCCCACCCTCTACCCTCTATCCCTTCCATCCTACTCTTTTGGAGTGGAGTGTCCCTATATAACTGCCTCCCACCCCAGTTCAACAGTAATATGAGGGCCAAGACCCTCCTCATACACTGGGGGTCTACAAGGCAGCACCACTAGGGCAAAGTGTCTCATTGATAGGAAACAAAGTCTATGTTACTATTCCCTTTGGTGCATTGGTTGTAGTATAGTTATCCTGTACTATATGGCTAAAATATGATTATAAGTGAATAGGGTTAGCTCACTCAGGATGAACTTTTCTAGTTCCATCCATTTGGCTGCAAATTGCATGATTTCGTTTTTTCTGGTGACCGAGTAGTATTCCATTGTGTAGATGTACCACAGTTTTTTTTTTTAATCTATTCCTCAGTTGAGGGACATTAGCTCTACCTCAAGAAACAGCCATACCACTTCTGGGTATATATCCAAATGATTCCTCACCAAATCACAAGGAAGTTTCCTCATCTATGTTCATAGCAGCTTTATTTGTAATAGGTAGAGTCCTTAGTTCTTAATAATGTACAATCATATATTGTTTATATGAATGTTTCAGGTATATGTATACTGTAAATACATTTCCAGGAATCAAGTCCCAAATCCTTAGCCCCTTAGTACATAATCTTTTCATAGTTAACAAATTATATTATATTGATTAATTACATTATTTTAAATGATTATTTAGATATATAGGTGATATCTACTATGCAAGACACAGGCCCTTAATAACTTCTTAATATAAATAACAATCTTAGATGACATTAAGATATTCATCTTGAAGAAATGAAAAATTAGACATATATTTATCAATTTAGTATTTTATTTGGGCCTCTCATAATTACTACAATTTTCAGTATTGTTCTTAGCACCTGAATCCTGATTTCTGGCTGTATGTCTTCTTCCAGAGACAAAGAACTCCTGTTGTTCAAGGTGAGCTTTCCCCATCCTGGTTTTGTCATAGAATTAAAATCCTAATCTCCAGTAAGATCAATCATATATCTGCAAATATCATTTCATGGCAGGATATATGTCATTATTGAACACATGAACCAGATCTCAAATTTTGCTACCCAGAAATAGAGTATCAACATTTTAAAAGATTCCTTCAAGAAACAACAACATACGCTTTCAAAGAGTTCTTTAGTAAATCAGATTGTCTTCCCAATCCCATTTTTTAAAAAAAAATTACATTTCATTTACATGTTGAACACCATCATGATGTTAACTCATTTCCAAAATCTAATGACTATGATATGCAACTTAGTTACATTCCTGTTGCTTTAATAGGATATCCTGACAAAAAATACTTATGGAAGGAAGGGTTTCTTTCGCTTTGCAGTTTAAGAGTAAAGTAACTCAGGTGGGGAAGTTAAGACAGGGGAATACAGCTAAAGACAGCCTGTTCCATTGCATCAGTATCAGGAATGACAGGGTGATGAGTTTTGGTGCCCAACTATCTTCCTTGGATTTTATGCAGCCTAGGACTCAAGCCCAGGGATCAATAGTGCCATCCTTTAGGATGAGTTTTCTCACTTCCACTAACCTAGTTGCAGACATACCCAAAGGCTAATTGAATCCAAATAATTTCTCACAGTAATGCCTGGATTTTATCTCCTAAGTGATTCCAGCTTATGTCAAGTTGACATGACAATCAACACCAATAACACTATGTTTTGTGTTTCTTTATCTTTCTTATAACAAGTTTCTGAAACAAAAGTGGGAAGATCTTCCCAAACCTCTGAGAGGATTTGGGCTCTTTTCCATAAGGCATAGGAACTTTCATATTTTGAGATATTTTTACTACACCTTACTCACTCGGCTTTTAACTTTTCATTTTAGATATTGGGTCACACACTCCATGAAGTTAGAGGACATGAGAACAAATACACCAATAGCCATCATACATCATCTAGTTCTGGGGCTCTAGGACAGCATAGCCCACCTTGAAAAGAAATATAAAAGATAGGGCAAAACTGACCCTCCATCTCTGTAATGAATGTATCCAAGGAACGATGATGCAGTCATTACCAAGGGTTCTGATTGTCACAGACAGTGTTAATTATTATATCTACATGCGTATTCCAGCTTGATCTTCCTGAGAAAATTGTTTTTCTTTCCTTAGTAGTATATATTCCTTTCAAATGCTTAAGGCAAAGCAAACTACCTCATCCAAAAATTCCTGACTTTGGATCATGGATAGATTAATTATTCAATATTCAACATAATGATACAACGATTCCTCATACAGATATATGCTAGTGTACTTACTAGGATGCACTTCTTGAAATTTTAGCTGTCCCTCGATGCTCTATTTCTATAATTAACCTTCAGTTTTATGGGCAATCACTTAAAAATGCATCCCAAAATGGGATAAAACCATTGTTGATACAGATAAATGAATGGATTTTGCACTTCGCTCTGAGTATTTGCTTTCAAATAAATGGATAGAAGACAAAATAGACAAGCTTTCTATTTTTAGTCTTGACTATGACAAAATACTGCATGTGCTGTGATAGTTGGCTTCTTCTGTGATCTATACTTCAGCTGGCATACGTGTTATTTAAGAGACAGGAGCGAGAGGACTGGGGATTTCTGGAATACTATTAGACCTTCCTGAGAAATGAAAAGTCAACACCTACTGTGCTTCACTTTCCCATCTTCCAGAATTGCTACTGTTCTTTCCAATAATGACATTTTAAATGTCAAATAAATTATCCATAGGCACAAAGCCACTTCACACAGATTTTGTCACTCAAGCAAAATATTTTTGAGAGGAAATAGTATTAGTGAAAATTCACAATCTTTATGACAAGACACAGTCATGGGAAGGGGTCTATATTGGAATCAGAAATGATTTGATAATGAAAAATATTGGATGTTATTACTAAATATAAATTACATCCAGCAAGTCTTGGCTTCTGCAAATGCCAACTACGATGATAGGAAACATAATCAGAGGGCAACTGAGAAGTATTAGCGTAATTAAACAAGTAAGGTAATGAGAGCTTGTTTAATTGAATTATTGATTTTCTTTTTGCATCCCCATTTAATTCTCCATTCCAAAACAGAATGTATATTGAGTCCATGATGTTCACATCAGACCTGTCTTCTGGTTCATCATCTAGCTGTTAACTATGCTTGACTGCAGGTTGGACAGCTCTTCCTGATTGTGTTTTCTGTTGGGAGTGCTATATGATCATCTTTACCAAAAGGGTACTTTGTAGTGGTGCATGGTAATGTAGGAGAACTTCAGCATCTCATTTTCTGGATAATGTGGAGGTTGTGTGGTGGGAAAGAGTTAGTACTCTCTCATACTTATCATAAACATTTCATTTAGTGGGAAAAGCAGATTGCTTGATTTGATCACCCCACAGGCTCACCTATTAATTTGTCCAATTGGAGATGTGGAGATGTCTTAGTTAGGCATGATGGAACACTTTTGTATTCTTAGAACAAGGGAAGCAGAGACAGGAAGATTCCTGGAACTCACTGGCCAACACTCCTAATATAATCTATGAACCTAACATTGTAGTGAGAGTAATAAGCTGGATGCCTCCAACCTGTGATTAACCCTGAAAACTCCATGGACATGCATGTGAGTGCATGAGTCACACACACACACACACACACACACACACATGCACACACACACACACTCACACATACAGACACACACGCACACACACCCACACATGCAGACACACAAGCACACACACATTTACTCCATGCTTAAACATGTATAATTGCAAATAAATAAATATATCCTACTTATGAGTTTGTTTACATTCCACAAGTGTAAAACATCATATTTGAATTAACAATCTGATCACAGCTAGCTAAGAAAGTTGAGGAATTATAAAATATAAATATATATATATATTCAGGATAAATGTAGGAAACACTTTTTCAAAAATTGAACAATCAGCTAAATATAAGGTCCTACTATTTAAAATAAAGTAGTGAACTTAATATATATAATTTTTGGCTGTTCCAAAGTCTCTAACTGAAAAGATTGTGCAGCAGCTAAAAGTGTTTGCTGCTCTTGCAGAGGAACACAGTTTGTTTTCTAGTACCCATGTCAGATGACACACAACTGCTTGTAACCCCAGGTTCAGAGGATCCAACACCTTTGTGACCATTTCATGCACATGCACATACTCATACACAGATACATACATGCACATGTTGTGGTGATCCCCCCAACCATAAAATTATTTCATTACTACTTCATGACTGTAATTTTGCTACTGTTATGAATTATAATATAAAATATCTGATATGTAGAGTATCAGATATGTGACCACTGTAGGGTTATAATCTATAGGTTGAGAATGTTGCAATAAAGTTATCATTAAATGAAAATTTACAAGCCTTATAAAATAAGAGAAAATAAAATAAATCTTTTAAAAAGAAAAATAGAGTAGAAAGTCTAGGAAACTTTTGTCTATAAAGGATTTTGACGTAGCAGATCAAACATTTCCAAGCGGTCCCTCCCACAGTACACACAAACATTAAAAATCAAAAGAGTAGTTAATATGTTTCCAAGAGTCTTATTGTTGATGACTGCTTCTACACCTTTATCATTGTTTTAATTTTAAAAAGACAAAGAAAATCAGCTTAAGTAATTTTTATGGCTTCAATTTTGTCATCTGATAAGAATCTAAAAGAAAATATGGCGAAAAAATTGACAAAAACTCTATGAACTAACAGTCAAATGCAGCAAAATCAAAGTAAATTAAAACAAAAGGCTATTCTGACATCACCATATATGGTTGCAGCATCTGTGTGAAGTCACAGAACGTAGGTGAGGCTGAAATGATTAATTTAATTGCAATAATTAAAATACAATGAACTACGTTTTCATGGTCAATGGAGCAAACAATAGGAATGAAAATTGCTAAAGAAAATTGTACATGAGAGAGGAAGAAGTAAGCACCAGAAAGAGTCAGCTACATAACGTTGCAACCCTACTGCATGCTTTGCACTATGTGCTCACAGAGGTTAGGCATGGTCTAGAGAGACTTGCCGAGTGTTTCAGGAATGGTCTATAGCCCTACAGTCTTTCTGTGTGGTCTGATACCTATGGCTTTTTAGTCTTCTAATTCAGGTTTGAACACAGAATTAAAGGAAGAAAAAGGAGAATTTCAGGAGGACAATTTTCATCATGTTTTTATTAAATGGCTCAAACCAATTCAAACAGTATTTCATTGAGCTCAAATACTCATCTGTCTTTTCTTTCCCCTTCTAGGAATCGTGGTGCTTTAGAGTTCTCACTGATGATGCTTCATATTGTGGTCCCTTTTGCCTTGTTTATTCTGGTCCCCACATATACACTAGTATACATGGCTCCAAAGATTTGGTTCACCTTACAGTTAAAATTCATCTTAAAGGGTCAAGATGTTTGTTTCTTTCTTTGGGCCTACTGATATAAGAGTGAATGGCTAATAACATATTTACATTTAATGTGTTCAGTTGTAACTCAAAAGTTTGACTTTCTATACCTCTGCTGATGACAATTAAGCAAAATTCATAATATAGTAATTGAAATGTTAACATATAATTGCCCATGTAATTTTTCCAAGTCATTTTATTATCATTAGAGGAAGATAAAAGTCAACTATATAATTTAATATCAAATATTATTTGATTATAAAGATACACTTAGTGCATCTGTTTTACAACAACTTCATTCTCATTTACACAGTGGACAGTGGAAAAGTTGATTCTGTGCACAGAAAGCATTATGAAAAGGCAAGAATGTGACTCCTGGTGATTATCATTTTTCAGAGTTATGCCTGTATCACTTACTCTCAATATATCTTATCAAATTCTTGATCTTGGCCCCAGAATATTTCAGGCAAACAGAATATGGAGAGAACAAGTTATTTCCTCTACAAAGTTGGAGTGGACAGTGGCGAAGACTACCTACCTTATTAAATTCATACTTCCCTTTCAGTCATGGGCCAACTCTATGTGCTCTTTTCTACCCTGAACTTCAAGAGCTTTGTATGAGCTCTCTTCCACCATTCAGAGTATTATTGTTTCTCTTCTATGTGTGTTTGACCTGCTACATGTTTCAGAATCTTCTGCATCCAATATGTTATAATAGTGGCTTTGTGATTATGAGCTACTCTGACCCAATCCTCTTGGAATAAGATACAACATATGTTTTTACCAGTAGGCACCTAATCTTTTACTTTGTTTAGTTCCAATTTCAATCTCTTTTTATATTCTAGGCACTAAACTTGTCTGATGGTATTTTTGTAGAATATTGTTTGTCATCCCTAAGTTCATTTGATTTGAAATATGGTCCCAGTGAGATGGCTGTAGTTGGTGGGGCAATGGGAAGGACCTTGGCTTATAAGAGTAGAGCCCACATGAGTGAGAAGAATAAAGAAACACAACAGTATGAAAGGAGCAATCTGTCTGTCCACAAAATGAATCTAAAATGAGAAGACAGCACACTGCAAACCCAAGAGGCCTCTCACTAAAATCTACATAGGTTGCTACCAGATCACAGCTCAACAGCCCCAAGAATATTTATAAATAAGTGTCTGTTACATATAAGCTGCTCAGCCTAGCACACTTTGTTATGGCAACCTACACTGACCAAGCAGATTCCCATTTTATTCAAGGCCTTCCAAAAAGAGCTCTAGAAACTTCTAGTGTGTTTTACATCTGGTGAAATTTTCAATAAGTGTTTACTCTGGATTTAGTGTTCTGGAATCTCTTTTGGAAAACAAAAATCATAGTTTCTAATTTTAATACCAAAAAGATTTTTCACATAAGAGTAGCTAGAAGTCATTAAAATTGTCAGCACTGCAATTATCTTTTTCTAATTTTACTCAATTATAGAATAACTATGTAAACAATGTGTCATTTAGTTTGTAAATGTAAAACTTGAAAAAATGCAAGTTTAAAATAAGAATATTTAATACTTGATTTTATTTTTGTAGTTAATTTCTCTCCTTTGCTTTGAAACCTGATATTTTATTTTATTTATTTATTACATTAAATGTTTAATATGTGCATTATTGTTATCTGATTTTCTTGAGACAAGGTCTCACTATGCAACTTTGGCTAGTCTGGAACATGCTATGTAAACCAGGCTGGCCTTAAACTTACAAAAGTCTGCCTATTTTACTTCCTAAGGGCTGAATTCAAAGGTATGAGCCACCATGCCTATACACTTTAGGCATTTTAAAGATATACAGAATGAAATAGTATAATGATCATTAAAAATCTGTGAATAACATATGTAGATATATTATCTGATATAAAATGAAATTAATGTTTATTACAGAAATTTCTAAGTAGGAGAACATATTTGATCAAATATTTATCTTAACCAAAATTTTTATGTTTTCAGTATTTCACTTGGTATTATACATTGCTTCTGATCATGCAATAATTGTAGTTTTTAGCACCCATTTTGGCACTTTTATTAGGTATTGTTAAAAAGAAATTTATGTTCCCTTTGGTGCATTGGTTATAGTACAGTTATCCTGTACTATATGGCTAAAATCTGATTATAAGTGAATAGATGCCATGTGCATCCTTCTGAGTCTGGGTTAGCTCACTCAGGATGAGCTTCTCTAGTTCTATCCATTTGGCTGCAAATTGCATGATTTCATTGTTTCTGATAGCCGAGTAGTATGCCACTGTGTAGATGTACCACAGTTTTTTAATCCATTCTTCGGTTGAAGGACATCGTTCAACCAATGCACCAAAGGGAACATGAACATAGACTTTGTTTCCTATCAATGAGACACTTTGCCCTAGTGGTGCTGCCTTGTAGGGCCCCAGTATATGAGGAGGCTCTTGGCCCTCATATGACTGCTGAACCGGGGTGGGGGACTGTTTTGTAGGAACATTTGACTCAAGAGCCGTGGGACAGAAGACTTAGGGGGTAGAGGGTGGGAGGGCGGGACTGGGAAGGGTGGAAAGATGACACTATGATGGAGATGTAACCTGAAGTAATAAATAAATAATTTAAAAAAAATTAAAAGCAGAAATTTATTTTCAAAATTCATTCTCTCCTGTGGAAGTAGTTCAGCAGAAAGAGCGGTTGCCTAACATGCATGAGACCCTGAGTCTGATATCAGCACTGCATGAAACAGGACCATATCCTAATTTCAGCACTCTGGATATGGAGACAGGACGATCAGAAATTCAAGGCCACCCTCAACTCTATGTTGAGTTTGAGGCCAGTCTGTGATACCTAAGACTCTACTTCAAAACCCATAATCTAAAATAAAATGATTCTGATTCTCTGCTTTACATTTTTGATAATGTAGCTTACTTTGATTTTTAGAAGAGACCTAAGCACTCTAATGTATGCCACATTATTTTTTCTTTGTTGCATTTATGAAGAATTCGCTAAAAATGAGTGGAAAAATACACTTCCAAACTTCTTTTAAAGGGCTACATTTCACTGAAAAGGAGAAATGATGAACTACATAACTAATTCTAAATGTTATAGAATATAAATACTAAACGAATTTGTTTAGCTTTAGTGTAATACAAATCAGACAACTGTTGGATTGATTTTGTTCAGTGAGGTTCTTCCTAGCTAGACAAGAACAAGTCAATTCCTTTTAACAGATCGAAAGTTGTTCCAGGTCCCCAGGTTACCTAATTGGCTGTTTGGCTGTATACAGGATGAAACTGACTTCCAATTTATTGAGCAAATCATCTATGAATGAGCACATGGGCAGGTCTCCTGTTGACAGCCTTCATGTGGTAAACCAGTCAGGGTCAATACCCAACTAGGTTATACTTGTTTATTTGCAAATGATGTAATGGAGGGTTTAAATTTTGTGTCTTTCCAAAATTCTCCAGTTTGATTTCTTGGTTTAGCACAAAGATATTACCTGTCAGATTCCAATCAGTTCTATGTATCTCTCTTCAGATTTAGACACTGAAGAATACATGGCTTTTTGGTGTGCTTCCATGAAAATGATTGATGTATGTTTTTTGGCATGAATAATTATGTCTGAATAAAAATTAAGCGGTGCTTTCCTCCTATATCTTCACCTTATAAGCAAACAATTGCACTTGAGTGAACAGACATGTATGAAGTCTTCTTTGTCTGCAGGACCCACAGTTGCTTACTCAGAAGAAGTAGACTTGGCTTGATAACATGACTTTGATAGTCAGCCATTTCAGTATTAAATATAGTCACAATAATTCTATTGTAATTTAAAGGTATCTTTTTGGGTTTAGTTTGCTGAATTGCTCATGATGTAAGTCCTTCCTATGATAGTAGTTGTATCAGTTGGAATTATTTATTGGTGATATTTTTATTACTATGTTTTTAACAAACAGATTTTGTTTGTGTATTTTGTAGAAATGTTTTTTTCTGCTAAAAATGAAGTACTTTCTTCATAACTTCATTGAACCATGGAGCTTTCCAATTCCATAATTAATTCTCCCTCTGTAGATAAGCCTGCAGGTACAAAAGAATTTTTCTTTCTCCTAAAATTTTCTGTGGAAAAAACAAGATAGGACAATGATGAACTGCATGATACATCTTAGAGTCTGAAACCAAAAGAAATAGTAAGGACTCTTTTTTTTTAATTTATTTATTTGTTGCTTCAGGTTACAACTCCATGTGTCAGGGAAAAAATAACTTCACAGGATTGTAGACACTTCATGCACACTAAATTTTACCTACATTTTTACGTATAACATGCCAACATCTGAATGCTTAAAAAGAATGATTTTAACTGAAGGAAGATAAAGATAAACAGTTCTTTGGTACCTGACTTCTCTTCTTATAGAAGCATTGAATTTTTACTTCAGCTTTTCTATGAAATTTCACTATGAGTACAAGTGACAAATGATTACTAAGAGAAACAGTGCCATCATTTTAAAGATAAGCCAGTTTTTTATTTTAATTCATTTTACTTTAAAGTCATGAATATTATAACAAAGTGAGTAGCTTTTGGGGGTAAAGTCTCTGAACTGGGGCAGGCCTAGGAGTTTAGCATAGAGGAAGAGGTGAGAAGGTCTAGAATGTTAGAGTAGTCTTTGAAATTCATAGCATGTACACGTGAACAGGGACTGAGGGAATCTGGAGGCCATCATGGGCTTTGATATACCAACACAAGCATATGTCAATGGAGTACCATAAGTCCTTTCTGCC
This sequence comes from Lophiomys imhausi, assembly GCA_907164525.1. Taxonomy (NCBI): domain Eukaryota; kingdom Metazoa; phylum Chordata; class Mammalia; order Rodentia; family Muridae; genus Lophiomys; species Lophiomys imhausi. The sequence continues at coordinate 14,815 of CAJQZJ010000408.1, forward strand.
AGAGGCAAGCCAAATGTCCCCTTTTGAGGGCAAACTCCCTGTTCTTCTGACTGTTACAATCTTTCTGCTCTGTTTCAGTTTTCAAAATGGTCCACTTATCTTAGGTGTGAGGGTTGTATTGTATATATATCTCATTTGAGTTGGGACTCCTAAACCCCACATTTTGATTGGTCACAGTTATCTTTAATGGTCTCTGTCTATTACAAAGATAAGTTTCCCTGGTGAAGTGTTAAGACTGCAATTACATATGAGCATAAGAATAAATATGTAGAATGTAATTAGGTATTGTGCTGTTTAATAAAGTGGTCATTGTAGGTGCTCCTTCAAGACCCACCATTTCACTAGCCTTCAGTATTTGTCTAAGTTTCCAGTACCTGGTGTTATTTCATGACACCCTCGTCCAGCTGGTCTTAAGTCTAACTAGAGATTGTTGGTTATCAACATAATATGTGTCCACCACTGAATCCTTAGGAATATCATGCCATGCTGCTTATTATTGTTGTTCATAGACATCACATCTGGATAAGATTGTTGCTTATTTCCCTTCTTCGAAAAACTTGTCATCAGGGAGCAGACTTTCAGGTCAGTTCCATTCAAGATCCTCTTGGTCATGTTCTTAAATTTCATGGTGACTTCAGAAATAGGGATTACCTTCTGTCTCTAGAGTGCAAGCAAGGGCAATAGCAATAACGTATAATATTTTCTATAATATTTGGAAGTGTGTTTGATCAATAACTCAGAAGAAGGCATTGTTTATTTTTGCTTTTGTTGTTGTGGTTGTTAGATGATCTTTGGTTTTTGGAGGGAGCATTGCCAGCTTGTGAGAGAATAAATGGACAATGAATTGTCCAAAATAAAATAATCTGAGAGACTATTGACTTCTTCCTGTTTTAGATTTCATTTCCATTGATACAAAAGGTCAGTGATACATTGATGAGTCATTTTAAAGAGACAATTGCTATGAGAGACATATATGTGTATATTCCTCATCCTGTCTTAGTATTCAGATATGGGAATCAGTCCAATTATGAAAATCATTATCTTTTGTTGGAAGTGTTTATAATATGTGCTGTCTTGAAGTTTTCATGAAAAGTTTCTGGCATAAATAGTAGTGTGTAAAATGAGGTGGGACTGGGACTACGGAAAGATAGTGAGGTAGACCCTTCAGAAGTTATCTTCTCCATAACTGGATATATCCTTCAGGAGTTATCTTCTCCATAACATAAAAGAGAGCCTACAAAGACTAACGTGAAGCATGAGAGTTGGGTGGTTTTAATACTAGAATTCAACAGAGGCTTTAAATGATTTGGGGTTAGTTCCTTGAACTTTATCACATGACAACCTTGCCCCGCAGTGCTTCAGTTTTTCTTGATCTAAAAAACCCTGACATCTGAGAGACCCACTCTATAAAACAGTGATCTTATAACTATAAGAGAGAAAAAACTAGAGTTAGAATACTGCTACCAGAGAAGGTACATTATGGACTCAGTGTAGCCCCTTGAAAGCCTCTCTTTAACTTTATTTCAACTGATAATTTCCCTAGTGCAGACATCTCTGGCCAGAACAAAAAGAAGCGATTGAGACCACGGTTTCACAGCTGTCTGAAACAGTGAGGAGCACTTGAAATGGAAGTACTAGCCAAAGTCAAAAAAAGTTGGGAAGTAGAAGTGTGTATAGAATGCCAAGAAACTATCTTACATTTCTACACATCAAAAAAGTCATTCATTTGAACTTCCAGGATGACAAGAAAAGTGAAGCTTTCTAAATTCTCAGCACAGATACTTATCACATTTAACTAATGTTAGTGCTGTTCAAGCAGAAAGCTAAGAGTGAGACACGATTGTTAGTACCATTACTGAATGTGTAGTGTATGGCATGACACCCTCACTAAGTCTATAGTGAAAAGTTTGAAATGTAGCAGTTCCAGGCATTAAGAGGAAAAATAACAATCTAAACTATGAGACCATCAAAAATGAACTTCAGTATCCACAAAACACAGAAATATTGCAGAAATATTTTAAGAAGTCTTGAATTAGCAAAACAAATAATCAAACAAAAAACCCACAACTAAAATATAACCAAGACAAATCTTTAAAATAAGGGTTGTTTCTTTATTATAACTGACAGTTGCAATATTTTAGATGTAAACTTTACAAACTGAGCATGCTGTCACGTGCCTATAATCCCAGCAAACATCTGTCAAGTAACCTGAACAAAATCTGAAGATGAATTCTTCTCAACAATTGCCTGCAAAAATTCTCTAGAAATACCCTATGTGTAGCCATGAACCAAACCCCAGTGAATTTAGAAGAATGAAATCATTCAAAACACATTTTCAAATGAAAAAGTAATGCAATTAAATGGGAGTTAAGGACATGTAGGAAATATACAACTTAGTAGAAATTAAATTTCAGTCTCCTAAATAATCAGTGAATCAAGGAAGTCTCAAGAAAAAAAAAACCTTCACATTCAAGGAAACACACACTCTTCATATGAAAATAGTGACTAGAGAAAACTGTGACTTCAAGTGCCTCCACTGGAAAGGAGGAGAGACTTTAAGCATGCTACCTGACTCCTACTCTTTATAACGTCTAGAGAAAGAGGACAAGGAAACTAAAGTAAAACTTCAAGCAGAAGGGAATACACAGGGAGTATCTGTAGAAATAAGTGAAATCAAGAACCAAGAAATAAAGCATAACTTTTTAAAACTCTGAAAAAAAGAGCAAAATTTACTTATTTTTTCTAGAATGACCAAGAGATAACAGAAATTTAAAATTACAAGATTCTGAGCAATAGGGGTGACTTTCATGTTCAGGATCTTACAGAAAATCTTTGTCTTCATATTTATGGCAAAGAAATGAACAAAGATATTCAGTTTCAAGATAACAAGAAATGTGCTCTCTACATGAAGATAATATGGTATTTCTAATAGCAACTCCTCACAAATAAACTAAGAAATGCACTGCTCAAAGACAAGTCCAGCAAATTTTCAAGTTCAAGATCAATACGTAAGGATCAATGAGCTTCTCTACATTAAAAAAAAAAAAACAATCTTGAATTCAGTGCTACTTAAAGTTGCATCAAAATAATAAAATATTTAGAAACACATTTTCCTTAAAAAAAAAAGTGCAAGACATCTAGTTGTGTTCTTAAAATTGCAAGTGCTGAAAGTTGATAGACTCAAGCAAATGCAAAGACTTTCAGTGTCCTTTGGCTGAAGTACTTTGTATAAAGAGAGTAAATTTCAGAAAACAGACCTGTAGTTAGACATAGTCCCTATATAAATCCTACATACCTGTTTGTTTGTGAAGATGATCTTAAAATTTATTTGTAACTTCAAGAGTCAAGACTGTTTAAATATTGAAAAAGAGGAAAAAATTACACTTCTTAAGAAGAGGAATTACACTTCTTAATTTTAAAATCTTACTGTGAAAGTTCCAGTTTTAAAGGCCGTGTGTGGTGGTTGCCTAAAGTTTAGCATATGGTTCAGTGGAATCAGTTTAATATTCCATGAGAAAATTCCTTTGAATTTTAGGTAAAATTACTTTGGACAAGAATGCCAGAACAGTGTAATACAAAAATAGTACAGGGCACATAATATACTGACAATTTAAAAATAAAATAAAATATAGGTCTCTTCTACTTCACACCATGTAACAAGAACTGGTTAATTGAATGTCTAAATATGACAGCTGAACTCACAATCCCTTGTGAGAAAGCATGGAAGTAAATCACATGACCTAGATTAGCAATTTTTCCATACACCTAAATGCAAAAAAACCCACCAAAATAGATAAATTCAACCTAATCACAATATTTTTTTTTTTGCTTTCCAAGTAACACAAATTCAGAAATAAGGCTTTCAAATCATTGCAAATCACATATGTAAAAATTATGGGATATATTTTAAAACATTATCAAAATTCAGTAATAAACATATATCACTAAATGGTAGCTGAATTATTTGGATGGATATTTTCCCCAAGAAGGTGTTAAAATTATTAATAAATATATGTGCTGAGTATCATTAGCAATGAATAGATTCTATCATAAAAATATGAAATACTATCTTACATACGGTAGAAAATCTGCATTAAAAATGCTAGACAATACAAATTTGGATGAAGATGTGGCAAAATTGGAACTTCCAAATATCATTAATTAAAATGCCAAATGACCCCATCCCTTAAAAAATGTGGTGATTCATCAAAAATAAACACAAAGTTGCTATGAGTCTAACTGTTTCACTTGGAGATATGTAACAAGGAGGAATAAGATGTATTTGTACATACAAAGTTGTACATTAATATTCTTTGTGACATTATTTGTAATAGCCTACATGTGGAAAACCTCCACAAAGTCACAATGTGATTAATAGGGAAATATGATCACACGTACAAAATGAAATACTGTTTGGAAACCAAAATAAATTAAGTATGAATCCATGCTAAAGCACACATATACATTGAAATCTTCAAACAAAGCACACTTAAGATCCTTCAATTTCACTTGCATATAATGTACAAAGTAGATCTATTGTGACAGAGTATTGATTTGTGGTCAGCAGAGGCTGGAAAGAGGAAGAATGAGCTATGAGTGCCAACAGTGAAGGGCATCTTTCTGATGTTTCCAAAATATTTTGGAACTATGTAATGGTAGTTTTTGAATAGCTTAGTAAATATAACAAAGGTGTTGAATTATTTAACTTAAAAGGTGGACTACTACAACTTAAAATGACTGAAATATATTTCATTTGAAACAAAACTGCCCATGCATGATGATGAAAAACTGAGCTCCCCAACTAAAGCTTGCTAGAAGCACATGAACAAAACACACATGGATTTAGGAGGGTGCTGTGAATCTGGGGATAATTGGTGGAACTGGGTTGAGTGTGATGTCCACTGACATACAGTTGTTCTAGTAATGAGTAATGGGCACTTAATTAATTTTCCCTATGTTTCTCAAGTGCTTTTACAGTCCATTTTCTCTAATCCTCATAACATTCTGTCATGATTTATAAGACTTCCAATTTTATAGATGGTAAAACCAAAGCAGCAGCAATTAAGAAATTGGTCCAATATCTTTGCCTGAGTACATAAGTATTTAAACCAAGGTGTACCTGTAGACTTTATGAAAAGTATTCTGAAACAAACCTTTCACTCACCCATTCACTCACTAATAGATTGATTGCATCATCCATTGGATGTATTTCTTAGAAAAAAAATCTACCATGGCCGTTCTTAAAAATAGGCAAGACTGCACCAAGCTATCAGAAAGATCAGTTAGGTCACCAAGATAGAGTTGGGGGAGGAAATGGCAAGATCATCTCAATTGGAGCAAGGTATCTGAGAGAATAACAAGTAGAGCCATGATCAGAGAATATGATCCTAGGGGATCCAGAGAGAAGATAGTCTGAAAACCATAAGCTGACACAGGAGAAGGTCTTGGGTCCTTGTAGAAGAAGGTAAAGAACATGTTTGGACAGGAAGATAGAAGTCATAACTACAATATTGTAATCAAGAGATGGAGGTAGTACAAGAATTCTGAAGGCCAAGTGGGCCCTGTGTTTTAGGATCTTCAGAGACATAGGTATTGGGTACAAAGGAGGAATAGAATTACAGTTACAGTGATATCAATGGAGGTTCTGTTCATGATGGAACTTAGCCAGCAATAAACAAAAACTGCAAGTGTGAATAATTTAGGCTGATGTTTGTTAAGTGTTTTGTATATTACCCATTGTTCTTATATGAATAGGAAGAGTGTTAATAAAGAAAAAACAGGCTTAGAGAGATTAGCTCACCAGCTCATGATTGTACACTTTGGGTTGGGGTGCTGTCCAGTTGTTGAGCATTTGTCTAGCATGCAAAACACCCTGAGGTATGTTCTAAGAACTACAAAATGCAATGAGTGAGTGAACCATCCAGTTTCCTGAGAGGTTAAGAAAGGATCTGAATCCATGACTTTCAATATTTGTTTCTTTGTCATGATTGCTAGATTTGGCTTCCTTCAAAAAAGGACATTCTATGAACAAGCATTATATACATGGTCATTTAACAATGTTTTTGTATGTGAATCTAATGTGGAGAAGTTAATTTGTGTCCAGTGGATATTTCTTCGGCATGCCCTATATCCATTATTGTTATAAATTATTGAAATGTTGATGATCAATATTATTATCTATGTAAGTCCAAGAAAACCAGCATTGCTACAATACATTTTAAAAAGATAAATCTCTAGTTTTGTTTCTGGGTCAGCACTCCTGGAATATGTAAAAAGTACACTATGTATGCCAGGGACAAAATCACCCAATCTGCTGGGAAAACCTGCTCGTATGACTCTGTGTCAGAAGCAAAATTACACTGTCAGTTATTAAGCAGGGTATGCTAACTAGGCAGGGAAGATGTTGTTATTTTGACATGCAGTTACTGAAAAAGAGCTGGCAGCCCCCAGAGCACAAAATGAAATGTCACACGATCCAGAGATATGCCATTGTCCATGAAGGCCATCAACAGCTCCCTGGGCAAACAAGTGAATTTGCATGAACTCTACCAAGGAGTGAACAGGATTGACAAGTGGAATGTTTTTTTCAAGTTTTGTCCCCTGAGAAAATTGTAAGATTGTCAACAGCAACCTGTTTTTATTATTTCTTTTTTAAAATATTGTTTTTATTTATTATTTTTTTTCATTTATTTATTTCTTCAAATTACATCTCAAGCATAATCTCCTCTCTTCTCCCTCTCCCAGACCTACTCTCCTAAACCCCTCACCCTCCTATCTGCTTTTTTTTAAGTTTAAGGTATATATTTACCCCCAACAGCTCCCACTTTTAGTCCAATAAATGGCTATTTTTCTTATAACAATAAATATAATACAAAACAATAAGAATAATCAGGCCACAATTACCAAAATTATAACTTATAACATACATTCCCAATGTCCAGTCTGTACATAATTAGCAACTGATATTAATATTCTATTATCTATCTATCTTAATGAGTTTAAAGTTCAATACCTAACTCACTTTCCACTTGCATTACCAACTTAAAAAAAACACATCACTTTAGATTAGAACACCCCTTTAATTACTAAACAACTTAAAATTTAACTGTGAGATTATAACTATCTAGTCTTCAACCACATCAGAGACCTGAGAAGGATAAATATATCTGAATAAACATGAAGTGCATAGCCAGAAGCTTCTAAAACTAAGAAATGGCAAACAACTGGCTGTCTGGACAACCCCCAATTTCTCTCCATATAGTAGAGCATCTATTTTCAGCTTTTTGGCTCAGTATCTCTGACAGACATTAATTGTAAAGAAGGGATTATGAAGGACTTGTCTACCCTGTCTTGGCAGAGCTAGGCTGTTGAATTACCTGCTTCCAAGTTTTGTCCTTTTGGGATTTTTCTTGCCTAGTGACAAGCTTGCCACTAATGCAACCATCTCCAAATGGAGATTCTTTGATGCTCATCATCTACTTGGAGTAGAATGGGGTGTGCTGTCAGGAGCTGACATGTCTCAATTTCAAAACATCTTAAGTTAAGAAAACATCTTTAAATGCCATATTCTATAGATCTCTTGAAGTTTTTGAAGCCCACCTCTCTATCTCCATATATTTGGATAGCAAATATTGCTTGTCTCTTAGCAACTTCATTTATGATTAACTTAGAAAACATCTGTGATAAACTATGCTAGAACCTAACAAAATGGCATGTTTCTGTTCCAGCCAGAACTTCAGTAAACCCCTGAAGTTCAGCCTCTGACCACAAACTTCTTAGGACATTAAATAGTTGAGAACAAAAGGACTGGACATCAAATGTTACTATTAACTTGCTTAATCATTTTTCTATTCTTATTTGCACCCCAAATTCCCTATATCCCAAATCAGCAGGAAATAATTTTAAGAGAGTGATGTCCCATTCCCAGGAGGTGGGGTGGGTGATTTTCTCCCTCTTTGGTCATTTGATGGGTTACAGTTGTTTGTTGTTATTTAGGGGGATTAGTTACAAGTGTTACATGGTCTTAAATAGGTTTTGGAGGTTAGACCCAGTCATTTCTCTCTGTTTCTTTTCTCTATCCTTCTTTCCTCTCCTATATAGGGGGAAAATTGAAAAAAAAATGGGAGATTGACATAATATAGAAATGATAAAAAAGGGACAGATTATTGAATATGCTGTTATATCTTTGTATATTGATACAAAACTAAAATTATATCTGTCTATATGGGTATTGAACTTTGTATATTGACACAAAATTTAGGTTAACTCTTTTTAAATATTGTACCTATGTCGCACTTAAAAATACAATGTGAAGTTTGGCCTTTGATAGCAACTGTTACAAACTGTTCAGGATAACTAAGAAATGCAAAGTAATAGTCATTCATACATGTCATTTTATTAGGTATTAATGTAGTTTATTATTTCTTTTTATAGTTATTTCTTAGAAGGGTCCACATGGGTCTAAGCAACAGAAAGAAAGCCACATAGCTTCTAAGGATGGAAGAGCTATTTCACATTTTGTCTGAGAGCTACAAAGAAGCAACAAGAACAGAAAAAGTGTTACTATCCCTACTTCAACAAGAAGTCCTGGCTCTATGCATTAGTAATGGGAGACTCAAGGCTAACAGCTGACAACTAGCCAAAGTCAACATAGCTACCTGGTAACTAACATAGTTATAACTAGATAACTAAACTAGTTATAACCAGATGATTTGTTTTTAGAAGATATAGAAATATTTTACATTCAAGGAATACGCCACCCATGTCTTCATCTCTAGAAATAAACTAAATCCCAACTACCTTGATTAGCTGTGCTTGAATACATATTTAATGGAAAACTTCAAGTTGATCTTAGCATGGTTATCAACTCATTTCTTTTTATTTTTCCTTTTTTTGTGCTATCTTATAATGCTTCAGGTTTTAAAATGTTTCCAACCATCAAACAGAAATTAGCACCCAGATTTATCTCTATATGCCACAGTCATCTTGAGTCAGAATACTATATCAAGAAAATTGGTGATTTCTCCTCAAGACTTATATTCCACTGAACAGCACAAGAAGTAATAAATAAGCAAATGATTAAATTGTTAATAAGCCATCTTGGAAAGAATAAAAGAAACAATACTTGGGGAGGTTTTTACCAACCTTTGCAATAGAGTTATGACTTACATAGTTTTTGTAATTTCTTTAGATGAAATTGTTCAACCTTTTACTTGCCCTGGAGGAAAAGGCCAATTTACCAACATTTGTCTTCTGGGTAAAGTTGAAATTGCATTTCAGGTGTTGTAATTTATAATATGGTTTTCATCATAATAAGGGAGAGAGAAATATCTTGCCCAGATTTTCCAAATCTTATTTTAGGATTTCAAAGGTGAGAGAGATGATATATGATATATTATGAAACATACTCCTGTTAGCCCACTATTGAGAAGCTTTGCATAGATACTTACTTTCCTATCAAATAGTTCTGTATATATCTACTCTGTCTACAGATCTGAAAAATAACCAGGGTGGGTCTCAAGGAAGGTCTTGGGCCCAGGAAGTCAATAGGTTGGTAGGCTAGTTTTTAATAGATTACCTGGTAAGACAGATAGTACAGGAGGAACCCACTAAATAAGCAAACCAACTTTAAACCTTTAAATCAAATCTTTTAGTGTCTGGGGAAGAATTAAGGTGAGGATGATTGTTTCTCTACTTGTGGCTTAAGCCCCAGTTCTATCCTTACCTTTGATGCCCCAGCTTCCCTGGGACATCTGGTCAATCAACCTGCTACAGTACCATGGAGGACTTAATGGGCTATTGATTAGAAGGTTAACAGAACAGGTAAACTAGTAACATTGGATGATAGTGTGATGCCTAGCCTTGTACATTGCAATCAGATATTCTGTCATATTTTTGGAGCTCCCACAATTTGGGTCCAGTTACTATGTAATGAGAACTAACTCCATTCCTATCATGATTCTAACCTGTGTCACATCTTACTTTATCTTTGCCTGTAAAACCCATAATATTTCTTCTATTTTTAAAATATAAAAAACTTGGGACTCGGAGATTAAGGGTAAAAACAAATTACAATTCTTTTATCTGGGTATTTATTCCTGCCAGAGATCATGAGTAGCAGGGAGTGTTGCTGGTATATTTTGATAACCATGACATTTTACAGCTGTTGTAATCATGAATGAAAGGTGAATGTACATACACAAAAAGGTTTTGAAATACATAATCATGAATTATCAACATACACCTATAGATGAACAAAGAGTGTAAGTAAGAAGTCGGTAATGTTCTTGGTTGTTGAATTCACAAGAGCCTTATCATTTCAGGTGTTTTAAAGTTATCTCCCAGAACTCAAACAAAAACAATTTACTAAGGTGTAACACTTGGCAAATAATGAAAAAGAAGAAGCACCGGGCAGGAACAGCACAGATACAGGGGTAAGTCAAGGAGGAAAGCTTTGGGTGGAAGATAATTTTCTTTTAAGATAACCAAAAATTAATTGTTCAAAGTAAGAATTCTTGCCATGACATATGTTCATACATGCACACAAAGCATCTTTATCATATCTACTTGCTCTGTCAGTTGATATTACCCTCCCCTCTTCTGTAAATTTCATCATAACTAAGAGTTCCCATTTTATATTCTTATCCTTTCTTGTCCTCCTAGATACCATATATATATATATATATATATAAACATATGATGTCCAGCTTTTTGAAATTTCACTTAACTTATTTCACTTAGCATAATAAACTCCAGTTTTACCAGTTTTCCTACAAAGGATATGATTTCATTGTTTGAGAGATGATTGTCTCTCAGTGGTAGCATAGTACAAAAACACGATGAAGCATCTAGGAAATTTCTAGGCTAGCTAAGAAAATATCATAGACACATTCTGAATAACTGAGTCCTCCAAACCACAAAAGTGTAAGACTTAGATAACACATTTTCAAGTATTACTACTGTCTGTTCACCAGGATGCTTTTGGTAAATACAGGTCAAAGCATCACACTATAAATATAGAATTGGAATTGGTGAGGGGAGATATCAAGAGCCTGCGCTTTAAACAAGTCAACCGAGTCTTTAGGGCACCCTGGCCCTGACTTTTGTGCCTTTATACATCCAAAATATTTCTTTTAAGCCTATTCTTAGTACCACAATGATCCGACTGGCCTGATACTTCTTCTGTCTAGCCCATAACTCTTGGAACTAAAGCTATTGTTTGCAGAGCAAAATATCTTGTCTTTGACTGTGAACCTGTGTATCTTGGGTACACACTTTTATAGGCAAAGGTCTCTGCTGAGTTACTGAAAAATGTAGGTTGGGTCATAGAAGCCAAGTTTTCCTGAAAAGTGCTAAAGTTGGCCTCTGGTGATGGGCAGTCTCAAGTTATTCACATTATAAAATGCTTTGAACATTAAAGTCATCTTGGTTAGCTGCTTTATGAATATGATCTGTGCTGATGCCATGAAAAGCAGCAGAGACATATGAAAAGGAATCTGTGGGCAAAAGCCAACCACATCTGCTATTTGATAAAGTGACTCCTCAAGCAGTGTATTTAACCTTCTTCCTTGTTTTCTGGTGTGCTTTGGACTAGCTGACCTTTTGGCTGTGAAGCTAAACTCTGTTGCTCCTTTGAAGTTTATCTTTGCTTTAAAAAGAGTTCCTCTTCTTTCATCCAACACTACTCCTTTAACATGGCTTAGTTATTTCTGTTCTCTAAGTACAAACACACGAGGCTGTGAAATGGTGCTCCTACTGCTTGCCTATGATAACAAAACCCAGTAAAACTAGTTGGAGCATAAATTATTCTTTTTAAAAAATATGTGATTGATTGCTCCAATTTTTAGATATATTAGAAAGCACACCCAAATGTAGTGGATTAAAATATTAACTGTGTTTTCTTTCACTCATAGTTCAGGTAGGGTTTCAGACAAGCGGCTCATCTCTTTTCCTTGTTCCATTGACTTAAACAATCCTCAAGTGAGGTAGGAATCACAGATACTCACTCTGTCACATGTCTGGGAGTGAACACAGCTGTCAAGTTGAAACTGGGAAGAACCTAAGTGCTTATACTTCCCTCGCAGTAGGACAGTCGTATTCTGAGAGCATGCCCAAAGGCAGGGAGAAGAATCTTCCTGCTTCTTAAGACTTGAGCTGAGAAAGTCATTATTTACTCTAAAGTCCATAGTTAGAGAAGTCAGATTCCAGACTGAAGTTGGCTGGAGAGCCATAGTACTTATATAAAAGTAAGCCAAAGGCTTTAGGGATAATTTTTTAATGCTATAATAAATAAATATATAGAAATTAAGATATATCTCTATGAATATTTTCATTTTAATACCAAAGATGACTCTTCCTCAATGAAAGTTATGGCAAGGAAGGAAATCAAGCTTAACAATAGCACTGAGTGTCACTATTTCCAAAACATACAGCTTAATGAGGTAAAAGAGAAGGCAGAGGATATATACTTATTTCAGTCTTATAATGTTTGCTCCAGAGAAAATATCTAGGACTCTGGAGTAGTTCTTTTATGAAATTTTCTGACGGTAAAAAAAGTGAAGATTGTTAATCATGATAGTCAGGTCTTGAAACACATTGGAATTCTTGGTGTTATTGCTATATTTTCTTTTCCATCTGATCAAGGCCATACTTCTATGAGCTGTGGACAGTATTACCCAGAGTTAGGCCCTGTATTAAAAGTTAGCTCATACTTAACCTAATTCACAGCAACTCTATGACATTAACCTTGAGGAAAGTTCAAGCATTTATTGAAGTAGCAATAGTACATTGCTGCAGTTAAAATGTAGAGAGGTCACTCAGTGTTGGGCAGCTGACACCAGATGTGAGTGAGAAGAAACTTAAACAATAAAACCCTTCATTAATAAGAACTAGGAGTCTGTTAACATCCTTCAGCACTACTGATGAACATGGGAAATGCCAACTATTGAAGTTCTGTGAAGTACATTTGTGTTATTTATGTTCTGAGATGGAGAGATGGTTCAGTATGTCAAGGACTTACTTGGCAACATTGATGCCCTGAGTTTCTTCCCCCGGATCCCACATAAAAGCTAGAGACTCTGGTGTAAGTGTCTGTAACCTCTATCCATATATAGAAAATGGGAGGTGAGGACCTCATAAACTTCTGATCTTAAAGGGCCAGACTGAACATGTTCACAGATAAGAAGAATTAAAAGAGGAAGCAATAGAAGAGTTTAAGTAGTGAAGTGTAATCTACACTGTTATCAAGTCTAAACTTACACATTTTCAAGCATCTATCACAGCCACACTGAATGAAGTTTAGTTTTTAGTCTTTAAACAATTTATTTATTTATATGTAAGTGCATAGGTTTTGTGTGCGTATCACATGGATGTGTCAGCCAGAACTGGCATCAGTTGTCCTAGAACTGGAATTACAGGCAGGTGTGAGCTGCCTGATTGTGGCTGCTGGAAACTAACCCCACTTCCTTTGTAAAAGAAGCAAATGCTCTTAATTCTAAGTCATTTCCCCAGCCCCTAATTTTCACTTTTCTAAAGCAGGGTACATCACCTGGTTCTCCTCTTTTCTTGGGATTAGCATGCATTTTTTGGTTTAAAATGTATTTTTACTTACTGTTACTCATATGCCTTACTAGGAGATAGCAAAGACTGGATTTTTGTCTTTCCAAACATTGAAGAAAAAAATAGACCCTTTGCCTTATAAATATTGAAAAAATGATTTAAAGTTCTCTTCGAAAGAAAACTGGTATCTTAATGGAAGAGTGGGTGATTACAGTGAGAATTCTTCAATCTGATTGTATTTTCACGTTTCCTCCATGCTGATGCATTGCTCCTTATTTCAGCCTAACAGGATCTTGCAAACAACAAAGGGATTTCAGTAGTCAAACGCATTCTGAATAATTGCCATTCAAGTGACATGAATCTGTTTGCAACTCCAGAAACATAAAGTAGTAGGATTAGAACTTACCCCATGAGTTGCTGAAGGGATTTGGAGTAATGTGAGGAGTTGGGGATGAGAAACTGAGGATTTGGGGATGAAAAGCTAGGGAACCACAGTGCAGCGCATTCTGGCTAGCCTGATAGTTTCCCTTTATCCCTCACTCCATCACCCACCTGAGGCATATGGTTTCATTCCCAGTAAGATCCCAGCTACTTTGCACTCCATTGTCTCTCCTCTGTATTTTACCCATGATACCTTAAGTAGCTAATTAGGTGTAAGCAGCACAACCTAGCCTTGTGCTTCTGTGAACATTACTTTGCTGATACTATGTTACTGAGAAAAGGCAGTATCATCCCATTGGAAGTGTTATGGTCATTAGGTGATAGACATTAGGTTACTGTGAAAATATCTGGAGCAGAGTTGATGTCTCAAACCAGTCCTATATACACAATGAATTACTTTTCCCTCCATGTTTTTAGGTCTAATTCATGTAAACTGTTACTTTTCCCATGACTTTTTAAAAGTATCTGATTAAGTTATCTCATTATTTAAAAATCTCCACTGCTCTTTTCTTACTTGCTGTTTGACTAAATCCAATTATGTACTGTGTCATTATTCCCATTCTCCTACTTCCAGCAACCTCTGTTCTACATACACCATTATTCTTACATGTCTGATGATACTGTGTGTAGTATTCAAGGGACTGTGTATTGCAGGCTCCCTTTGAGAAAGAAGAGGGGCAAGCTGTAGCAAAATTTTTCTTACTGGATGGTTAAAGAGATCACTAGACACTGACAACAAACTTAAATGAACCCAGAGGCTACTGTCCCTTTTATTCTTCCAAAGCCTTTAGAGAAATGTGCTTTATTAGCCTGAGAAGAATTTCCATGTCAGGAAAACTTGGGAATCATTAGGCTGTGCAAATCAAAATAGGATTTGTTACTGCAGAATCTGTTAGCAATTTTATGTGCTAATTGACACAAGGACTTTCTGACACATTTTTAAGATACAATATTTTCAAGCATATATCACTACAGCAATGTTTAATTTTACCTTGCTATAACACCATTGAGATGAATTTAAAAATTAACCCATAGGATCCTATGAACCAGTACATCTTATAAAGATATTGAAATATTATGACAAAATGTAGACGATAGCAATACTATCAAATAAAATAGTGTAATTAACCATATTAGTACTAGATAGTTTAACCATTAAGGCATGAAATATTACTACAAATAAAATTCTTAATCATACAAGTGTTAATTTAAATGCACATAATTTATATGTTCCTGCGTCGACATCCATGAATATAAAAGAAAACAAAAACTGGTATAAAATATAAAAAGTGATCCAGATATAGGGGCACAGACTTTTAATGTCACCATTTGAGATGGAAGTTGTGAGGGACACAAGTTCAAAGCCAGACTTGGATATATGTGAAATCCTTATCTTAAACAAAACAAAAGAAATAAAAGGAGGAACAGATAAATCCAATATCAAATGACTCACAAAATGATGTGAAAAAAGAGAAAGAAAGAAATCAATGAAGATAAGAAATAACTGAGCAAATAATAAATGATATATGTTTATATTGGCCATATTTTACTCAACAATGACACAATACAGATATTCTTCATGTACACAAAATTCATTCATAAAACTTGATCATATCTTGTATCTCAAAGATGAACTTCACTAACTTCAAAAGACAAATTATCCTAGAATTTTTTTAGAGCATATAATTAAGCCCAAAGTTAAAAACAGTACTAGGAAGCAATCAAGTGGCCAAATGAATTCATTGAATATGATTCTCATAAACAAAGGAAGGACAAACTACTTCAGATGTATTTAACAAATTCTGATAGGGAACTTGAGGAGATATCAAGTATTAAAACTAATTAGCTGACACCTGAAATGGATCCTAGAGGAAAAAAATTCTTCTTCAAAGTCATGTTAGAAAGGAGGTGAATATGAACATTCATGGCCTAAAATTTCATTCTTGAGCTAAGATAATATATTAAATTTTATTATAAATAAAATTACACTAATTTTTTATAATTTGGATTAATTGAAAATATTTTAAGGCACAAATCATAGATAATTGCATAAAAGAAACATTATGTGCAAATAACTATATAAGTGTTAAAGAAATTTAGTTTGTCAAAGGAATTGAGGCATCTGGCTTGATGGAATGAGCAGCTACATGCTTCTCTAAGTCATCACCATACAAATAACCTTTGCTGGATGAGTGGCTATCAGGCAAGTCAACCCAACAATTTCAACTTTATAATGAATGGTTCTTTTTCATCGAGAGAATCCTGCCTAATATACTATGCCAGTACAATTACTGCAAATTATAGTGAAACATTTCTCATTAATAGAAATACAAATAATTCAAATAAAACCAAATATGTCTGTGAAATAGGACTAATCTAATATTGTGTGGGGAAAGTTTACATATAAACCACTGTAATTAGCCATTTAACAGACAAAATAAAGCATGTAATAATGTCTGAAGAAAAATATTGTGATAAGATTTGAAATACTTTCATAAAGAATAGCAAAATTAGAATAAATAGGAGGTTAAGTAAAAACTCCTTTTACTTTATATTTCACTTGAGAAATAATTGATATATTCCAGTATTCTGTGCTCAGTATCATTTCATAGTTACACCTCTTGTAATAAGTATATTAAGCTAATTAATATGTCTATTATCTCACATATCTTTGAGGTTTCTACAATGAAATATTTAAAATCTAATGTTTTAGTAATCTTGACATAGATATTTTATTATTATTAACTAGCTTCTCTTTTCTTTTTTCTATGCTTGAAAACTTTTTTTCTGCCTAATTTGGATGAAAGGAATGGTCTAAACTAAAAATAAATCTCCTGAAAACTGCAAACAGAGACTTTAAGTAGTTTTCCCCTAAGTGGTGGCATGAACTTGGGCGAATTATATGGCAGTTGCTACTGCAGCCAGAAACGGCCTTCACTGTCTTCTCATTGGTTCCTTTCTTAGGTGTTTATCAAAGGGAAGGTTTCTCTTGCTGACTAGTGATCAAACTAGTCCAAGGTCTATTAATAGTAACAATGCTTTGAACATATATATACTCAAAGAAGAAGTAAGTAATTCTCATAAATTTGTGTTGTGTTACTATTTACCAATCCAAAGAAAACAAGCAAATGAATGAATGAAAACCACAGTAAATAAAATGACTTGGACAAACCTAACAGACATAGCATTGAGCAAGATAAAATGGGTGGATGAATTGGGGGTACTTGATCAAATGTATATTCATCTCAGGTGGAAGCACCAACCACAGATCAAAGAAATGGTTCCACCTAGTACAATCTTAGTGACACAAAGGCAGCAGCATCACTGAGGCCACCACCACAACATGAATGATGAGCCGTGAAAACTGTACCTTTGGAGCTTGCTATCAACTTGCAGGCATGTAGGCTGCCAGGCAGTCTTCTCTCCCCAGAAATTGGTGTTGTGGCCTATCTAACGCAATGGCCTTGCAAAGCTTGTAATATTCTGAAACTCCTGAGATTCATATATTGTCTGAGCTTCTCTCCTCTCTCCAGGAAAATGCTCCAATTAAAAAGAAATGGCCATACAACAAAACACACATATAATCCACATACATGAATATTAAAAACAAAGAAAAAGAGTGAACAGAAATAAGACAGCAGTTTCTATTGGGGTGAGCAGAAGACAGAGTGCTAGGGAACTTAGCAGTGTTAGAAATACTCTTATTATTTTCAAAATTTTAAAGTATTTGCTGTGTGTTGTATGTGTGCACATGTATGCATGTGACTGAGTGTATGTTTGTGCATCACCTGTATGTAGATCCTCTGAAGGTCAAAAGAGGCATTGGATTCCCTAGAATTGGAGTTACAGATATTTGTGAGCTGCCCTGTGGGCTCTAGGAACCACATCTGGGTCTTCTGCAAGAGCAATAAATACTCTTAACCTCCTCATCTCTCCATTTTTCTATTTGTAATTTGGAGAATAGTTGAAAATATGTATTTTTGTTTGATACCATGTTGTGTCATAGAACACTAGGCACATTAGGTCTTTGTGTTTGTCTAAATCCTTTTCAAATATTTCATTTTCAGAACAAGATGAAGACTGTATAATACCTGAACGCATCTCCTCTTACTCCATTTAATAGCTCTGTTTAGAATTAATATTCCATCTATGTCATCTGACTCAAGGGAGTCTGTCTCTGCATACCATTGTAGCCTCTAGAATGTACCCAACCCACACATATAATCAACTTACAGCCATCAATCCAGGACTTATATTTACATTGACAAAAAAATCTTCTGACCAACAATGCTATTCTGTCCCAAACTTCAGATGACTTAGTGAGTTGATCCTCTTCTGCAAGCCACATTTCTTATTAAAAAAAAAATACCTATAGATAAAGGCAGACTAGTAAAAATTCTTAAGAAAAATACATATTCTAAGAGAATATTTACTTTTTTCTGTACTTTTTTCCTTCTCTTCTTCCTAACAATCCTTCATTTTAAGCCATATTTACTCTACCAAATACTGGACAATACTGAAAGCTTACTGTAGTTAGACTACCATATGCTGGAGTTCATAATCTCAGACATATTTGGACAGATGAGTGTGCTAAGAGCATCAGGAAAGCTCGATACACCCTTACCATATTCACCATCATTGCCATCACCTTCTTAGGCTGACTAGGGTGACATGAAATGTGTCTGACAAAATCAATTGGACTTTAATGAGGAGCCTTTTGGAGATATTTATTAACAGAACAGTAAAAGCTTAATAAGTAGACTCAAAACATGTATTAGTGAAACTCTTCTTTAAAGATATAACCCAAAATATGGGAAAATATTTAATTCAAATACAGTTAATGTGATTATTTATAAAATTAACAAAAAATTTTCTAATGTATCTCCAGACTGATTTCCATAGTGGTTGTACAAGCTTGCCCTCCTACCAGCAATGGAGGAGGGTTCCCCTTTCTCCACAACCTCACCAGCTGTTGTCTTGAGTTGCATTTCTCTGACGATTAAGGATGTTGAGCATTTCTTCAAGTATCTCTCAGCCATTAGGGATTCCTCCAATGTGAATTCCCTGTTTACCTTTGCTACCCTTTTTTTTTTTTTTTGATTGGATTATTTGGTTTCTTGGCATTTAATTTCCTGAGTTCTTTGTAAATTTTGGATATTAGCCCTCTGTCAGATGTGGGGTTGGTGAAGATCTTTTCCCGATCTGTAAGCTGCCATTTTATTTGAATGATGGTGTCTTTTGCCTTACAGAAGCTTTTCAGTTTCATGAGGTCCCATTTTTTGATTGTTGGTCTTAGAGCCTGAGCTGTTGGGGTTCTGTTCAGGAAATCGTTACCTGTGCCAAAGAGTTTGATCATTTTTCCCACTTTCTCTTCTAGTAGATTTACTGTGTCAGGTCTTATGTTAAGGTATTTGATCCAAGACAACTCTGAGATTCCATCTCACACCTGTCAGAATTGCTAAGATCAAAAGCTCAAATGACAGCACATGCTGGTGAGGTTGTGGAGAAAGGGGAACACTCCTCCATTGCTGGTGTTAGTGCAAGCTTGTACAACCACTATAGTAATCAGTCTGGCAATATCTTAGAAAATGTGGAATATAATAATAATAATAATAATAATAATAATAATAATAATAATAATGTCCCTCAACTGAGGAATGGATTAAAAAAACCCTCTGGTACATCTACACAGTGGAATACTACTCAGCCCTCAGAAACAGTGAAATCATGCAATTTGCTGACAAGTGGATGGAACTAGAGAAGCTCATCCTGAGTGAGCTAACTCAGACTCAGAAGGATGCACATGGCATCTATTCACTTATAATTGGATATAGCCATATAGTAAAGGATAAATATACTAGAAACAATGCATCAAAGGAACAGGAACATAGACTTTGTTTCCTGTCAGTGAGACACTTTGCCCTAGTGGTGCTGTTATGTAGGGACAATCCACTCCAGAAGAGTGGGATGGAAGGGATGGGGGTAGAGAGTGGGAGGGAGGGACTAAGAGGGGTGGAAAGAGGGCACTGTGATGACAATACCTGCAGTAATAAATAAATATTTTTTAAAAAGGGCTAGGGTAACTGGAGCCACATAAGACTCAAGGGTCAGTACAACTGAGAAATCGGAGAAGGCTTCTGTGTAATGGGATGGATTTTATATTCAGATGGGAAAGTCAGCTCTGGAGAAAGGTAGCTCCCAGCAACTCTGCACAATGGATACAGAGGTGACAGTGGTAGAAAGAGAATAAGTTGTGTTTATGAGAAGCACTATCCTGGAATATTTGTCTTTGGGAGAATAAAGGCTCTTCAGGTAACACCATGCTCATGAGTGAGCAACTGTTATCCATGCATCATGAACATGAAGACACATTTTCAAACAAAAAGAAGCAACAAACTGGAGCAGGAAAGGGGGTAAATACTTTTAGCCTTTGGTAATGTACATGTCCTCATGAAGAACCTGTACAATATAGCTATACAGAAATCCTTATTCCATTGAGAAGCTTGATACGGTCTGTGTGTGGAATGAAGGTCAGTGTTAACACACAGGTATCTGCACAAGCACGTATAGGCAAGATACTGAGTGAGGTCTGCATCAAAGCTGTGTAAGCAGGGAGCTTATTTACCTCACAAAGCCCCATTTGACTTCATTTTTTTTCTCTATCATAATCCGTGGAAAATAAAGATGGTAGTGAGAACTTAAGCACTACACTTTGACTGTGGAGTGATCTTCATTTGGAAGCCTGTAGAGACGCTGGACCAGATCCCAGAAAAAGACATGCATGAGTCACCAGACTGATTTTACAGAAAAAAAAGTAACTTTATATATCACCATTTGTTTTAGTATTCCTCAATACTTCATGTGGGCAATGTTATTCCTGAGAAAAACTATTATTTACACATCTATATTCTAGTAACTATCATAAACCATGTATATGGTTCTGCAATAAAATTTTTATTCTTCAAAATAATTATTACAGAAATACAGTAAACATACTTTAGGTTTTCTACTTTGTAGACTATAAAAAAGATTGAGAAACAAAACAATGTATTTCAGATTAAATAACAAATAAGTTGTGGACACAAAGGGAAATTTTCTGTTTTCTGTTTCCAAATTTCCTCTGTTTAAAAAATGAGTATATTCTTTCTTAATTCACACATGTGCACAGACAATGTAAATTTTCCATTTTAGAAACCATTTGATGGTTTTAATCATTTGAACCCAATTATTGTTTCTATTTATTATTATTTTTGAATTAATTTTTGTTAAGATGTTACAATAGAACTTCACAGCTTCCTGCAATCCATATCAATTCAATGGTGAATGAAGGCCATGTGGGTGTTTCTAAACACACAGATGGAAGTAAGCAAGGTTCCCCCATGACTGAGAAGAGAGAGTGAAGGGAAGAAGTGATGAAGTGGAATGTTTTTGATGAGCTTGATGGAATTAACAACTCACAGGCTACCAGGTACACCTGTGGGGGACTTTTTTAAATACACTATTGAAATCAGTAAGGCCCATCTTAAATTTAGGCATCACCTTCTGTTGAGATCTCAGATGGCAGGATATCCAGCAGATCTTCAGGAATACTCTAGACTTCTAGCACCAGATTGGGAATACTAAAACATTCATCCTCATGGATAGAGTGACTACTGGATTCTTGATTTCCCAGTGTGAGACAGTCTTTGATGGACCATCTGGACCATATATAAGTCAACTTATAACATCCCTTATATATTTATATTAGTTATGTCTTTTAGAGAACCAGACTAACAGAGTTATTGACATAAGTTTACAACTCTGATCTCAAAGAGATTCTTTTTTTTTTTCCTGGAGCCAAATGTGAGTGACCCAGGAGAAGAACATCCCATGTTCCAATGTGGTAATAGTTTGGTAGAGTTTTTGTTGTTTTGGTTTTAGTATTAGGACAAATAAATCATAATTTTAGGCACTATTCAAATACACTGGTAGAAACATTAGGAAAACAGGTTAAAATGAAATTGAAGAAGTCTCTGCTATAGGTTTGGATGCTGGTGGAGGATTCTTCAGCCTTTGGTTGGTATAAGCTAGTGGTCTGGTAACTCACTGTACTATAAAATGTGTTGTCTGTTGCTCATAAAGACATTAATCCAGATAAAGAGGAAGACAAAAAAGGGGTAGTAAGGTGTGCTATATGAATAAAAAGGACCTTAATAGGCTCAGAAAGAGAGGCACTATTAGGAGGTGTGACCTTGTTGGAGGCAATGTGTCTCAGTCTCTCCTGCTGCCTGCAGATCCAGATGTGGAAGTGTTAGGTACCTCTCCAACTCCTCGTCTGCCTGCATGCCACCATGCTTTCTGCAATGACAATAATGAACTAGGCCTCTAAAACTATAATCCAGATCCAATTAAATGTTTCTTATTCATAAGAGTTGACATGGTCCTAGTGTCCCTTCACAGCAATAAAACTCTAAGAATGAAGTTGGTACCAGGGACTAGGGTATTGCTGTGACAGTCCTGACAGTGTTTTTGTTTGGAGGAATATGGACTTTGGGACTTTGTATTAGGAAAGCAGTTGAACAATTTAAGTGGAGCTTAATTAGCCATCCTAGTAGAAACGTGTTAATGGTGCTGAGGGTGATTTAAACTGTGGGGACCTGGTTCATGACGTTTCAGAGAAAAAGAATGTTAATATGTAACGTAAAGACTGTTCTTGTGATATTTTGACAAATAATTTGGCTTCTCTTGTCCCTTGTCCAAAACGTCTGCCGGAAGTTAAAGTAAAGACTTTTGGATTAATTCCCTTGGCAGAGGAAACGTCAAAGTATCTAAGTATTGACTCCCCTGTGAGGTTATTAGTGCTTAATCTTCTGAAGATCTGTAATGGAAAGAAGCAACTTGAACAAGGAAAATTACAAAATGTACACTTCAAAGAGAAAAGGGTATGAAGAAGTAGAATGGACCTAAATCCTGTATTCAAGAAAATACACGGATTCAAGAAAATCCTGATGTTAAGTGGAATAAAGGGGATGATGACCTCAGGAAAATACTCTACTCAGCTAAGCTTCTATCTTGTGAAAAGAAATTAAATCAAAGCTTAGAGTCAGTTATGGTTGTGCATGTACTCCTGAGGCAGAGGCAAGAGGATCTCTAAATTTGAGGTCAGACAGATCTACAGATCAAGTTCCAGGATAACCAAGCTAGGGCATTGAAAGAAACCATCAAAACAAAAAACTGGTAAAGATGTCATTGAACTGGGGAGGTATGCCTCAGCTCCAGAAAGCATCAGCCAGTATCCATCAACTTTAGCCATGCTGTTTGGCTTTAGAGTAAAGGATAGAAAAATGAGTTAATGACTCCTCCTCCATACGTAAGAAGAGGTGCTAAGGCCAGGCATGTGTCAGGTTGTCCCTGAGTGGAGGCCTAAGAGGCCATTGTGTGGGGCTGTGAAGGTGAAGTCCAGATTGTCTTTAAGTTCCCAAAACTTTGGAGATGTCAGAGCTGTGGGATACCAGCCAAAGACAGCTCCTAATACTTTTTTTTTAATTAATTTATTTATTGCTTCAGGGTACATCTCCATCATAATGTCCTCTTTCCACCCCTCCCAGTCCCGCCCTCTCACCCTCTACCCCATAACCCTTCCATCCCACTCCTCTGGAGTGGAGTGTCCCTACATAACAGTCCCCCACCCCAGTTCACCAGACATATGAGGGCCAAGAGCCTCCCATACACTGGGAGCCTACAAGGCAGCACCACTAGGGAAAAGTATCTCATTGACAGGAAAAAGTCTATGTCCATGTTCCCTTTGGTGCGTTGGTTGTAGTATAGATATCCTGTACTATATGGCTAAAATCCGACTATAAGTGACTAGATGCCATGTGTATCCTTCTGAGTCTGGGTTAGCTCACTCAGGATGAGCTTCTCTAGTTCCATCCATTTGGCTGAAAATTGCATAATTTCATTGTTTCTGATAGCAGAGTAGTTTTCCAATGTGTAGATGTACCACAGTTTTTTAATCCATTCTTCGGCTCAGGGACATCTGGGTTATTTCCAGTTTCTAGCTATTACAAATAAGGTTGCTATGAACATAGATGAGGAAACTTCCTCGTGATTCGGTGAGGAGTCATTTGTATGTATACCCAGAAGTGGTATGGCTGGGTCCTGAGGCAGAGCTATTCCAAGTTTTCTAAGATATTGCCAGACTGACCTCCATAGTGGTTGCACAAGCCTTCACTCCCACCAGTAATGGAGGAGGGTACCCTTTCTCCACACCCTTGCCAGCATATGAGCTTTTGATCTTAGCCATTCTGACAGGTGTGAGATGGAATCTTAGAGTCTTCTTGATTTGCATTTCTCTGATGGTTAAGGATGCTGAGCATTTCTTCAAGTGTCTCTCAGCCATTAGGAATTCCTCCTTAGTGAATTCTCTGTTTAGCTCTTTTCCCCATTTTTTGATTGGATTATTTGGTTTCTTGGCATTTAATTTATTGAATTCTTTGTAAATTTTGGATATTAGCCCTCTGTCAGAGGTGTGGTTGGTGAAGACTTTTTACCAATCTATAGGCTGCCATTTTGTTCGAATGACAGTGTCTTTTGCCTTACAGAGCTTTTCAGTTTCATGAGGTCCCATTTATTGATTGTTGGTCTTAGGTCCTGAGCTGTAAGCTCAGGGACAAGACAAGGATGCCCACTTTCGCCATATCTCTTCAACATAGTACTTGAAGTTCTTGCTAGAGCAATAAGACAGCTAAAGGAGATTAAGGGGATACAAACTGGAAAGGAAGAAGTCAAATTATCCCTATTTGCAGATGATATGATAGTATACATAAGTGATCCCAAAATTTCCACCAGAGAACTCCTACAACTGATAAATACCTTCAGCAAGGTGGCTGGATACAAAATTAATTAAAAAGAATTGGTAGTCCTATCTTTCATTTTCAACCTTGATTAGAATGTCATTCTTTTGTAAACTTAACATAATTTTCATTTAACATAACAAATGGCTTTAAAGTTATCTTTTTGTTAATGACATTCTTTAAATTACTAGGACTCCACTCTTGCATCTTGTAATGAGACCATTGAACCCTCTGAAGTACTTGCTTTGTATCCAAGTGATAAATTTTTCTTCTTTCACTTAACAGTAAAAAAAAAAAAAAAGAGGTTTGTTAATCATTTATTCATTATTTGAAAGAAACCTCTTTGTGACAAAAATTTGTGTGAGTGCATATAAAAATCACAACTGTTCAGAAGATGTCCATATAAGTGGATGTCAAATATTTGATTTTCTAAATATATTTATTTGTTAGTTTTAAAATATCTAATTAAAATATTTTTATGATTCTTAATATGTAATTTAATAATGTTTTTATGTTCCTAAATAATGTTTTCATGTATATTTGGGTGTGAGAGCTGTCCAAATGGCCATCAGATGGCATCAGACCACCTGCATTTGCAATTGCAAACATTAGGAGGTAACCTACCTGGGCTGGGGACTCAATTCTGATCTTTTGCAATCACTCTTTATCACTGAACCATTTCTAGAGCTCTATTCAATTTTTAAAAACTAGTTTTCAAAATTGGATCAATTTCATATTTCTTTTATGCTCCATCTTTACCACTACTGTCAAACTTTCCAAAAATAGCATGGCATGTTCTAGCCTCATATTCTGGTTTGCTTTAACTTCCATGAGCTTGCAGTATTCACTCAATGCTGTTTTCTGAGTTTACCCACTATGACACAGATTTGTTGGCTGGTTCTGGGAAAATTTACTCTGTATTTCCCAGTTCAATTAATGTTGAAAAGTGTATTTCAGGCTATTTGAGCAAACTACCCATCATGTAGAAAACATATCATCTATTTGATCAAAAACATTATTTTCTCTGTTGAACAGGAAGTTATTATCTTCTTTAGTTTACCCAAAAATGCTGTGTATAGTTTAATGATTAATTCTTACTCATCTCTGTTTTAAATTAGTTTATTATTTGCTTTCTTTAGAATCATCATGTCATTTTTAAACATATGTTTTGTTTCATAAATTCTCTTTGTTTTCTAAATTCTCTTTCTTCTATACAGGAAATAATGCTTATTAGGAATATTCCTGAGAAACTCTTTGACTGTGACTCATTATTTTATAACAACTGTTCTCATTGCCCATTGATTCTAGATATTATCAAATTCTATTTCTTATGTTTTTTTTTTATCAGAGAAGTATGGGAGGGAAGTCCTTGTCTAACTCAAAGTAATCATTAAAGAGTAGATTGTTATTGTTAATTTATTAACTGAAAAAAGAAGTAGGAATTAATAAATAATAGACTGCTTTGTCTAAGTAATGTAGCAACTGTTTTCTCTTTTGAAGAAGGTAATTTACAATTAGCTTTTCTACTTTTTCTGAAAAAAAAATATTCTTAATTTTTAAACAGATTGATGCACACAAAAACACATATGTATATTTATACTACCATAGCAAGAAAGTTTTAATTGTTTGCATTGTAAACATTTGTCATCCTACTGAGTCAAGGATGAAGAGATAAATTTCTTTATACAGGCTGGGCTGACCTGGAACTTGCTCTGTAGACCAGGCTGGCCTCGAGCTCACAGAGATCTGCCTGCCTCTGCCTCCTGAGTGCTTGAATTAAACTTATACACTACCACCATGCCCAGCTAAGAAATAAATTTAATGCATCCTCATAACTACTGTATTTAAGAAGTTCCCTGACTGCATTTCTACCACCATTTCCTGTATTTCATATGCATAATAGCATTCTCACTCCTCACTTGGATAAGTTCCTATTTCTTGCAGTTCTGTGCACTGTAATCTTTTTTTTAACTGTTTATTTATTACCTCAGGTTACACTCCATCACAGTGTACCCTCTTTCCAACACTCCCAGTCCCACCCTCCCATCATCTACCCCCTATCCCTTCCAACACATTACTCTGGAGTGTAGTGTCCCTACATATTAGTCCCACACCCCAGTTCAGCAGTCATATGAGGGCCAAGAGCCTCCTCATACACTGGGAGCCTATAAGGCAGCACCACTAGGGCAAAGTGTCTCATGTACAGGTAAAAAAGTCTATATTTCCTGTTCTCTTTGGTGCATTGGTTGTAGCATAGTTATCCCGTACTATATGGCCAAAATCCAATTATAAGTGAATAGATGCCACGAGCATCCTTCTGAGTCTGGGTTAGCTCACTCAGGATGAGCTTCTTTAGTTCCATCCATTTGACTGAAAATTGCAGGATTTCAATTTTTCTGATGGCTGAGTAGTATTCCATTGTGTAGATGTACCACAGTTTTTTAATCCATTCCTCAGTTGAGGGACATCTGTGTTGTTTCCAGTTTCTAGCTATTACAAATAAGGCTGCTATGAACATAGATGAGGAAACATCCTTATTTTTTGGTGAGAAATCTTTTGATGTAGACCCAGAAGTGGCATGGCTGGGTCTTGAGGTAGAGCCATTTCAAGTTTTCTAAGATATCTCCAGACTGATTTCCATAGTGGTTTTATGAGTTTGCACTACCACCAGCAATGGAGGAGTGTTCTTTCTCTGCAACTTCGCCAGCATGTGCTGTCATTTGAGTTTTTAATCTTAGCCATTCTGACAGGTGTGAGATGGAATCTCAGAGTCTTCTTAAATTGCATTTCTCTGGGGATTAAGGATGTTGAGCATTTCTTCAAGTATCTCTCAGCCATTAGGGATTCCTCCAATGTGAATTCCCTGTTTACCTTTGCTACCCTTTTTTTTTTTTTTTGATTGGATTATTTGGTTTCTTGGCATTTAATTTCCTGAGTTCTTTGTAAATTTTGGATATTAGCCCTCTGTCAGATGAGGGTTGGTGAAGATTTTTCCCAATCTGTAGACTGCTGTTTTGTTTGAATGACAGTGTCTTTTGCCTTACAGAAGCTTTTCAGTTTCATGAGGTCCCATTTTCTGATTGTTGGTTCTAGATCCTGAGCTGTTGGTGTTCTGTTCAGGAAGTTGTCACCTGTGCTAATGAGTTCGAGGGTTTTCCCTACTTTCTCTTCTAATAGATTCAGTGTGTCAGGCCTTATGTTAAGGTGATAAGTACATGTCTAATTTCATTCTTTTATATGTCGACATCCAGTTAGACTATCACCATTTGTTGAAGATGCTGTCCTTGTTCCATTATATGGTTTTGGCTTCTTTGTTCAAAATTAAGTGACCATAGGTATGTGGGTTAGTTTCTGGGTCTTCTATTCGATGCCATTGATCCATTGGTCTGTTTCTATACCAGTACCATGCTGGTTTTATTACTATTGCTCTGTAGTATAGCTTGAAATCTGGGATGGTGATGCCTCCGAATTTTTTTTTTATTGTACAGGATTGATTTAGCTATTCTTGTTTTTTTGTTATTCTATATGAAGTTGAGAATTATTTTTTCAATGTCTACAAAAACTTATGGTGGTATTTTGATAGGAATTGCATCGAATCTGTATATTCCTTTTGGCAGGATGGCCATTTTATTATGTTGATCCTACCTATCCATGAGCATGAAAGATCTTTCCATCTTCTGATGTCCTCTTTGGTTTCTTCCTTCAAGGACTTGAAGTTCTTGTCATAAAGGGCTTTCATTTGATTGGTTAGAGTTACCCCCACGTATTTTATATTGTTTGTGACTATTGTGAAGGGTGTTGTTTCCCTAATTTCTTTCTCAGCCCACTTATTTTTTGTATAAAGAAGGGTTTCTGATTTTTTAAATTTAATTTTGTATCCAGCCACTTTGCAGAAGGTAATCTTAATACCTGAGAAGAAACTTAAATTCCTTAGGCACCAATCTATTTCATTCTCGATTTCTGTCTTACAATGAAGAAAAAAGTTAAACAATATGGCTAAGTTTTTAACACTTATATCACAACAAATTGCGATTTCTTTCCTCCTTGGTAAAGATTTGACTTATATTTACTTTGAATTAATAAAGCTCAAGTCAGCAAAACCCCGCCATGGAGAGGGGAGAAGACATAGTACAGAGAATGCTCACATGTTTCTTTCTTCCTCATCTTTCTCAACTCTTCTTCCAGTCTTCCTATCCTTTTTCCTCTTTCTCTTTGTATCTTGCTCCTCATCCTTTTCATCTTTGTCTTCTTCTTCCTTCTAGTCCTTTTCCTCCTTACCATATCCCCCTCCTCCTCCTTTTCATTCTTCTCTTTCTTATTAGGGCACCTAGGGCTCCACAACTTTTTAGCAATTGTTCTACCATTAGCTCAAAACTACCAGTCCTAATAAGCTATTTATAACCAAGCATGTAACTGTCCACAATACATTGCATTACTTGGGCTGAGAATCATTACTCTA
Organism: Lophiomys imhausi; assembly: GCA_907164525.1. Taxonomy (NCBI): domain Eukaryota; kingdom Metazoa; phylum Chordata; class Mammalia; order Rodentia; family Muridae; genus Lophiomys; species Lophiomys imhausi. The sequence continues at coordinate 44,107 of CAJQZJ010000408.1, forward strand.
CAATTTATTAGCATCAAAACTTTTCTTTTATACTGAATCATGAGAGATACCATTTTTGAGTAAAATCCTCAATAAGGAACTTATAATTTTCATTTTCCCATATTCTCTTCTATTTCTTTGTTGCTACCAGCTATACAGCATAGGCGGCTCTTCTTAGAAAATAAGTTTACAGACATCATCATTCCCAAGAATTTTTAATTTTATTTACTTACTTTTAAGTTATTATAAAACGTGGATGGATAGCTTGCATACACACCCATACTTCAAGTAATTGTGCCCTTTCTTAAAGTGACTGTGACTATACTGTGTGATGTGGTACTCTACCACTAGCCTTGGGTTTTCTGATGCAGAATGTCTCTTTGTCCATGTGAACCTCCTACTTCCATCATTTCTCCAACCATTCTTCAAAAAGGTCATGTACTAAACATTATTAAGGGTTTTCTATTAAGTGTTCTCAGATTCTTCCATCACTCCTAAGTGGTAGACTGCAAAGGTTGAAAAAGCATGCTGTTCAAGATGAGGCCAATAGGGTCAGCACCAGGAGGATAATATCCTTCTGAATCATCTTCCCATGGAGAGACATTTGAACAGCATAAAGAATTTGGTCTCACATCAACAGTGAATCCAGAATAAGAAATAACCAAAATCCTTCAGTACCATAGGGCAAGGTGAATGGCCAGGAGCTTTTAGTTTCAAGTCTGAATTCCTTCCTTCCAGTATTTCATAGACTCACCAAGGCAGATTTGCAACAGAGGAATGGAAGGAAAGGTTGAATTTGAAGGAAGGAAGCAACATCAATGTCATCCAAATCTGTTAATACTTAAATAGTTACCTGAAAGCATTAGGGAAACATGCTTTAAAAACATATAAATATTGCATTGCTTATTTCTGACAATGAATTATAATGTCAAAAGTCTAGATTATGGCTTACGAATTATACAAAATCTAGTTGTAGTAATGTGTGGTTTGACTCTCAATACTTAGGAGAGTAACACAGGAGAGATAAGAATTTGCGACCAGTCTGGATTCCACCGTGAATTTAAAGCCAGGCACAGGACCTAAAAGAGACTGCTTAGAAAAAGTAATTACACAAAATCGTGCAAGTACCTGCTAGGGTCACCCACGATCCTCATAACATTAGACTGGGGATAATTTTTAAGAACATATCAAATTAAAATAAAATTATATTCAAATTACGAAAAGCAACTAATTCTCATTGTCAGAGACATAATATAAAGCTTACAAGTCCTGTGAGGATACCACATCACTTTCAGTAATGATAACTCAGTTAACCTTATACTCTTACTTTATTGATAATAACTAATCTCTATTATTAATTTACAGTTTTAAACTTTTAAAATATTACTTTATAAAATCAGGTATACTCTTGAGTCTACTTTGAGGGTGACTCATTTTAACATCTAAATTAGAATTATAAGTAATCTCATATGAATTAAATTCATAAATTTAAAGTGTGACTTCACAGTAAGGGGGATTCTGTATCTTAAAGCACATTGTAAACACTGAGATTCTTAATTAATGGAGGAATCATTATTAGTCACAATGAGTGGGACCTTTCCCTTGTGAAAAGATTTTCTCAGAAGTTTTTGCAAATCTTTTCATATATGAGTATTAGAACCTTGCTTTTCTTGATGAGGCCATGGGCTTTATCCTATCCAAAGAGCAGGAAAGAAAGACATTTGCATAACTTAGCTCACCAGACTTGTTTCTTGAGACTGTGGCTACCAGTGGACCCTATAACTGATCAGAAACTCATTGTCCTAGGGAAGCTAAGGTACCATGCTTTAGAGGGCATCTAGTCTTAATTTATAATTACCCCCTAATCTCTCTCTCTCTCTCTCTCTCTCTCACACACACACACACACACACACACACACACACACACACACACACACACCATCCTAACGTAGTTATTTTGTTTTGTTTTTTCATTTTGGGAATTTACGTAGTGATCATTTTAGCTTACAGCAATTTTACCAGCACTAAGTAAAATAGAATGATTTTTAACTTAGCTCTCAATTTTCCCCCTAAAGCTTCTAGGATATTCTTTGTTTTATGACACCCATTATGTTAATACAATTCTAATTATTTAACTTCAAGCCAACAGTGGGGTGCATTGCCTATAATTACAGGAAGATTGATGCAAGGAGATTAATAAAATGATGAAACCAAATATTTCGTCATTTCTCTACTTTTAAAAGTCTCTCTGGCCTCTACAATCCCAGCTCCATTTTGAGGAAATGACCCTCTTCTTATATGAACACATTCCTTTCATCAGCAGGCCTGTTTCCCTTCATTTTCTTCTATTGGAAAGAAATGGGTAGTTTGGGCCACATGACTAAATCTGTGTCAAACAGCACAACCAAACAAAGCAACAGCATCTGACATCTTAAGGTACTCCATACAAACACTTCAAAACAAAATACCTCTTAATATTTTAAACTAAGCACGGTTGCATTCTCAATGTCTCAAATCCTAAGGGTTTTAAATACTTCAGCTTCTGAGTTAAATTAGTAATATCATTCTTTTTCTAATAATAATTGGTTTCTATCTTTCCCAGAACCATAGAATAGGAAGCTGCCTTCCAGTGTCTAAAAGTAGGTAAGTCATTCAGAAATTCTCCCCTATAACTCCTTTTTGAGGGTTCAGATGCAAATAGTGCATTCTAGACTTTTTCATGTTCAGCTCCAAACATTCTCTACTGACCAACACTTACCATATATACATAATGATTACCATAGCCAGATTCTGTGCCAGGTGTAAGGGAATACCAATAAATATAGCCAAAATGTATTTCTTTGCTTTGTGAAAGAAAACTCTTCTTTATATCTAAATGGTATCCAAGGCAGCATCCTCTCTCTTTGAGATGAACTAAGTCATCTGCATTTTTTCATAAATTATGTTCTAAAAGATAATACCAACTATTTTGACATCTTTCCATTTTTATATCTGTTGCTTTTGGCCTCCAAAACCAAAACTCTATTTTGAGGAAAGAGACCCCTTCTTGTTGTATGAACACATTCTTTTCATCAGCAGGCTTGCTTCTCTCTGCTTTTCTTATCCTGGAAACAAGGAAGCATAATTTTTTCTTTTTCATTTTCTATATTAATCTTTTTATTTATTTTTATTTTGTGACTTTCACATCATGTACCTGGTTCCCATTCATCTCCCACCTCCCTTCAGACTCACCCTCCACCCTTGCAACCTCTCTCAACAGGAAAAATATTCTCACTGTGTCTCAGTGTCTACCACAATATTCACTTTTGTATTACACATATTTTCCTTACAAATGTTCACTACAATGACCCCTTGGTCTGGTATGAGACCTCTGGCTTCTGTTATTTTGTCAATTCTTCAACCTTACTGAGACTCCTCTCAAATATCCCATTATTGTCAGGTCATGGACATTCTGGAGCTTTTGGTCAGTGAAATTGGCTTCTTCGTGCACTTCAGCAGTTTATCCATGGGGTAGATGTTGAAGTGGGCCAACTCAAAGCGGTAGATGTTGAAGTGGGCCAACTCAAAGCCCTGGTTCTTGGCCTGCAACCCTCATCCTGGGCAAGTTCTATTGTGCTACCTAGAAAAGATTCAGGGCCTGCTCTCCAGAATGCTGCAGTAAGTAATCACTCGGCCTGCTCTCCTGTTCTCATGAGCCCATCAAGACCAACTCTTCTGCTTGCTACTTGTGGTGTGGGTGTGGGCAAAAGGGAGTAGAGGAATCTTTCTTTTGCCAATGACACTACTCAGTGGACAAGAGTCAGGATCAGCACTCCTGGGCTCTCACCCTCAGGGCTAGTTTACCTGCAACCTCATTATCCAGGAATAGCTCTACTGTGCTGCCAAGATGAGGTGCAGGGCCTGCTCTCCTGAGTGCAGCAGCCTGTGAGGGGCAGGGATAGCTCTCCTACTCTTGTGACACCATTGGGGCCAGACCTTCTGTCTGCCATTGGTGGTGAGGGCCAAAAGTAGGGGAGGGGATTTCTCCATCACCAACACCACTGCAAAGCAGACAAAAGTCAGGGCTGGCTCTCTCACACGCTAACCTTTGGGGCCAGCTCACCCACACCCCTCACATCTAGGGCTATCTGTACTGTGCAGTCCAGGAGAGGTACAGGACCCACTCTCCTGAGTGCTACAGCTGGTGAAGAACAGAGCCAGCTCTCCTGCTCTCATGAACCCAGGGCCAAGTCTCCCACCTGCAACAGGTGTTAAGGGGTAAGGAAGAGGAAGGTATCTCTCACTTGTCCATGCCACCCTAGGGAGTCAAGTGATATGCTCAGCTCTCCCAAGCTCATACTCTTGAGGCCAGGTCTCTTGCAACTCCCAATATGGGCAGTGCCTGCTCTCTCTTTTGGCTAGGAGCATGGTTGGCTCTTCTGCTCTCATGACTATAGGGTCAGTTTCCCACTATGTCGAGGTGGGGTGTGGGCCAGGTCTGTACAGCTCTTAGACATCAACATGTGTCAAAGTGATAGCTCAGATCAGGTATGTCCATCTGGCTTTTTGTGGTAACAGAACCCCACTGCTGTAGGGGTCAGGGACTCAGACATGGCCCCTGTTGGCAGTAGAAGCCAGGACACCACCATGGTCCCAGGTGGCATCACTGGCTACTTGGATCATGTTATTTCTCACTACCCTCCAGTCTCTAGCTCTGCCTCTCTTCATTGTGTCCACACCCTTCTGTTTTTTTCTTTCTCTTCCATTTCTCTTCTACTTGTTTGCTTCTCTTCATGGTGCCTGGGGTCTCTGAGTGTCTGGACTTGTCTCAGGAATGGTCTCAGGAATGCTATGTCCTGCTTGTGCATTGCATAGTATGGCACCTGGTAGAGATCATCTCCAGCATGGTCTGACCCCTAGGTCTGTGTGACACAAGACTGGTGTTCATCTCAGGCTAGCTTCCTCTCCAGAACCCATGATAGCAGTATGGTGATTGTCTCAAACTTGCTCCTTGCCCAACTCCTTGAGTGGCTATCTGCCTGGAGACTGTGGTGCTAGGAGAAGCATAATTTTAAATCAATCTATCTCTTAAGCTTACTTAAGTCATAGAGGCATAGGGGTTATTATCAACTCATGCCTTTTATGTTTTTTTAAATTTATTTATATATTTAATGTGTATGGGTGTTTGTATGAGTCTATTTCTGCACAAAAGAAGGTGCTGGATATCATTGAACTGGAGTTATAGAGGGTTATGAGCAACTGTGTGGGCAAAGAAAACTGACCTGATACTTTGAGAGAACAGCCAGTGCTCCTAACCACCAAGCTATTTGTCCTACCTTGTCTCAGGCCTTTTTAGTGTTCTTACTTTATTTCTTGATATTTTAACTGAATATTGTTTGCATTTTTCTCTATCACATGCTGATGCACACCTCTATTTAGCTAGGATCGATGATGGTTAATATTGATTGCCATCTCACCAGATTTAAAGTCACCAGGTAATCAATTGAACTGGGCATGACTGTGAGGGATTTGCTAGATTGGGTTAGTCAAGAAAGAGGATCCATGGATAGCACCATGACATTGGCCAAGATCCCACACTAGATAAAAAGTAGAAAAAGAACTGAGCAGCAGGAGTCATCTCTATCCACACTGCTCGCTCCACCCCCGTATATGTGTATGTGAGTGTATGTCTGTCTCTTGACTGTGTTTTTAGCATCACCAGCACCTTCTATTCTGTTGCTCTGCCTTCTCTGGTTTGAGGGACTGTTCCCTTAAAGTGTTAGTGATAACAAACTGATCCTCCTTTCAGTTGTTCTTGCAAGGTATCCTATATCAACACCACAAATATCTAGCATTGAGCCTCACTCATTTTAAAAACTTCGTTGTTAAGATCCTCTACCAAATTTGCAATTTTATAATCAGATGTCTTTATTTGGAGGTGTGTTTCAATTCTTTTTTTTAAATGTTTATTTATTACTTCAAGTTACATCTCCATCACAGTATCTTCCCTCTGGTCCTCCTGGTCCCACCCTTCTACTCTCTCCCTGTTCTCCCTCCTATCCTACTGCTCCTGTGTGGGGTGCCTCTACATATCAGCCCCTTTCAGTTCAGCAGTTGTATGAGGGCTAAGATCTTCCTCCTTCACTGGGAGCCTATATGACAACTCCACTAGGATAAAGTGTCCCACTAACAGGTAACAAAGTCTATGTTCCTGTTCCTTTCGGTCTGTGGGTTGTAGGATAGTTATCCTGTACTATATGGCTAAGATCCAGTTATAAGTGAATAGATGCATGTGCATCTTTCTGGGTCTGGGTTACCTCACTCAGGATGAGCTTCTCTAGTTCCATTCATTGGCTATAAATTGCATGATTTCCTTGTTTCTGATAGCTGAGTAGTATTCCATTGTGCAAATATACCACAGATTTTTTATCCATTCATCGGTTGAGGGACATCTGGATTGTTTCCAGTTTCTAGCTATTAAAATTGGCCATCTATTGAGTAATACATGGTGAATCAGGAGGTATGTACATACATATAATGTTGGATTATCTCCAGTATGTTGTGAAGACATCAAAAAGAAACACACAAAAATGACACAGGGGCCCTGAAAGGAATCCTCTATGAAGTTTGAAACCCATTATCACACAACCTTAAGATTCTCCCTTCCTCACTAGGCAGAATGTGATGTGAAAATGTTGGACTGGAATGATTTTTCTTACTTTCCCTTATTAGAATGTAGAGTAAAATATAAGAGTTTTTGCTAGCTTCCTTCAGTCCCACCCTAGACCTCCCTGTGTGGTGCTTACTTTATTTCAGTTTTTTTCACATGTGGAAGGTGTTGATTGATATTCATATAGTTTTATCCTTTTATAGAGAGTTTTCAGTACTTTTCTTCTTTGGAAGGCGCAACATCTGCATCACACTCAAAAGGCAAGGTGCCACACAGTCAACTAATGCTTTAATTCAGTCAAAACTGATTTCAAATCACAGGTGCTCATACAATCAGCTCCACTCCATTGTGTGGCAGAATATTTTTTTTTACATTTTTAATATTGTAAATTTAAAATCATGTCTCTTTACCTAAAGTTCCCAAGAGAATTAAATTAGATATAAGATCAAAGCATTTTACACAGCATCCGCAATACAATTACAAGTTATTTTTGCTAATGTGAGCATCAAGATGTGCTATGACAAATGCACCCAGGGTTTTTGTAAACCCTGTTTTGTCAACAATGCTGCTACTTTTCTCTCTGAATGTCTAAGGCAGATGTTCATGAGTGGAGGAGAGAAAAGAAAAAAAGAACTGAATCAATTTCATACACCCATTCCCCCTCCTCCTTCTCTCATATGTATTCATCAGAAGCTCTCAGTTTTGAGATGTAAAGAAGATGTCCTGGACATCCTCTCATCCAGCTTCAGATATTACCCACTGACAAACATTTACTGATATGTATCCAAAAGTTACTGAGGCCAGATTCTATGATAGAGGTTAGGGCTGCAGTATCGAGTGAGTCAGAACGATCCTCATATATTCTTTCTAGTTGGAATCCAAGACAACATATTTTGATCTATATGAACACACACACACACACTGACTGTTTTTATTTCTAAGAGGTCTATTAGAGACCATTTACCTGGTATCCTAACAGTTGGATTTTCTATTATTACTAAGGCCTCCTTTTCTCAAATCTAATTTTAAAATTCAGTGTGATATTGTGCTAGTTCTCAACTCAGCTTTTATGAGCCTAGCCAATAATGCTTACCTTCCCTTGGGGCTTTGCTTGTCCCAAGTGTTGAATGTAGCATATGTTGAAAAGCAGCTCGAAGATTCTGGCTTATGTATATAATATAAGCTACATTTAATGGACTCAAAAAACTTGAAAATAGTTTGCTTATTTTATGAAACTGGTGTGTCTGGCTGAGATAGTGGGAGATGCTAAGTGAGGAGTGCCACTGTGCCTACGAGGCTCCACATAGACCTTAAATAGGTCAAGTACCCATATGAGGCTGACTTGGCTTCCTCATTTGCATAGCGAGGGCTGTTGACCAATTCTGTAATAATAATATAAAAACCCCATACGTATACAGATACTACCAAAGTCCAATTTGGTGAACCAATGAGTTTTATTAGGGTTGCTTATAGGAGTATGGGTGAAAGGTTACTTACCAGAACAGAAATGATTCAAACACAATTTTATCCCCCAAACCTATTACAGCACAGGTATTTGTGAACTTGGAGCATACTACACAGCCAACAGGCAGCTCAACAATTTGAAGTGGCATTTCCACGTGACTCTTCTCAGTTCAGGGTTTCTGCTTCTTCCAGGTAGCTGGTCTGCACTCAGTCTTTCTTGAAGTTTAGCTCATCTTAGAGTCTTTCTGCAGCTTGTCTTGTCTGAGAATCTTCTATAATTGCAGCTTAGCTCCCTTGGTCTGAGAAACTTTTGACTGGTTACTCTTATAGGGAGAGGCCTATTGAACATGGTCATTATCTGGGAACTTCTGAAGATATTTTGAGTTGTTTAACTTCCTGTTTAGGGAGCCTCCCTGAAAATTAGAATGTTTTAATCTCTTTAAAAAAACATATGACTGCTGAACTGGGGCGGGAGACTGATATGTAGGGACATTCCACTCCAGAGGAGTGGGATGAAAGGGATAGGGGGTAGAGGGTGTGAGGGCGCGTCTGGGAGGGGTGGAAACAAGGCACTGTGATGGAGATGTAACCTGAAGTAATAAATAAACATTAAAAAAAATCTCCAAAAAAGTAACACAATAGTCACTTTGTTCCAAAGCAGATATACAATATTAACCACAGCAAGACTTTCAGCATAATTTTAAAACTAGAGATTACTCTTTCTTTTATTTTTTATTTCTTCAAGTTACATCTCAAAAATCACAATCCCCTACTTACTCCCCCCTCCAGTTCTGCCCTCCCACCCTCTTCCCCCTCAACCCCCCATCCTCTTCCCTTTTTTTTGAAGTTTAAGGTATATCTTTTCCCCCCAACAGCTCCCCCTTTCAGTCCAATAAATGCTTCTTTCTCTTATAACAATAAATACAATACAAAACAACAGAAATAAATAGGCCACAATTATGAGAGTTATATGACTTAGCATACATTCCCAATGTCCAGTCCATATGTATTTGGCACCTGACTTTAACATTCTACTATCTGTTTTGTTTGTTTTTTCGTTTTTTGAGACAGGGTTTCTCTGTGTAACAGCCTGGCTGTCCTGGACTCACTTTGTAGACCAGGCTGGCCTTGAACTTACAGAGATCCGCCTGCCTCTGCCTCCCAAGTGCTGGGATTAAAGGCGTGAGCCACCATGCCCCAACATTCTACTATCTAACCATCTCCATGAGTTTAAAGTTCTATATCTAACTCAGCTTTCATACTAACTTGCATCACAATTTTAAAAACATCTTCTTAGATCCAAAACACCTTCTTGATTCCTAAACAACTCAAAATTTAACTATGAGACTAGCTAGCTAGTCTTCAACCACCTCAGAGGTCTGAGAGGATTACTCTTTACTGTTTAAAACAAAGTTGTCTTTTGTATACTTTTATGATTCCTATGTACCACTCTATTCTTCAATATTTCTATTATTAGCCTGATCAAACTCATACAACTGCACATATACACACGTATACATGTACACACATATAAATACACATGTAAACATTTATACATGATAAATACATTTACACATATACGCCTACACACAAATACACACAGAAAAGCATATACATATATATATACAAATGCACACAGAAGCATATACATATACACACATATACACATATTCACACATATACACATGTATATATGTATAAACTCACATATATACATATACTACATTTTATATATGTATACTTACACACATGTATACAGGCATACACATATGCACACATAAATATCATAAATATACACACATATGTACTCACATACAACTGCACATACACACATACACATATACACAGATAAACACACATATACACATTTACACACATAAATACATTTACACATATATGCATATACACAGAAGCAGTTATATATACACAAATACATACACATTCATATATGTGTATATACACACATTCAGACATACATACATACATGCAGAGAAACATACACATAAATGCACATTTCCCTTACCAACTATTATCACTGGAAGCTAGTGTCATTTACACACTTAATCTTAGAGACAATTTCCATAACATCTGCATATAAACATGACGCTAAAAATATGGCCATCAATATTTATGAAATATTTGTTACACAGTTCATACTGTACATGTCACTAGGGGACAGAACAGTGACCCAACAATGATGGCTTGTGGTCGAAGGAGTGCAGTGTAATAGAGTTGACATCTCAGAGTTACACCTGCTCAGTGAGAGATGTTAATGTACCATTACAAATCTATAGGGGAGTAATTTGTGTTCTACCCTTAATTTCCCACATGGATGTCATTGATTTGATGCTGTTTTGTTCCTCAGTTGTAAAATGTAGATAGCTATGTACTTGTCTTAAAGGGCATTTGGAATATATAAAATGGTTCAAACACCATGCCATCTATAAGCTGCAAATTTTGTACATGTGAAACATGTTACTGAGAAAGCAATATCTGTTACCCAGTGGCTATCTGTTTAGGTTTTTAACAGCTTTATTTCCCCCAGTTTTATTTTACAAAATTTATCAAGTGCTCCTTCCCCTCACTATTATTACCTTTAATTATTAAATTTACTATTAACCTTTTAGTATAATAACAGAATTAGGTTTCTTTGAGGCTAGTTTTCTTTTTTATAAATTAATTATTGAAATTTATTTTAACTGACAGATAAAATTTGAAATCAGAACTTTACGGCTGCTGCACAAGGCACTGGAAATAAGTCATAAACACCATCCACTCTAGGAATCTGGAACATTGAAGAGGAGGGGCTTGAAAGAGCCAGAAAATTGGGAAAGGGGCTATAAAATGCTGCTTTCCAGTCAATACACAGTCATGGTGGTAATGAAGTCTTGACAAACACAGATGACATACTGAGCCTGCATAGGAATGATCCAATCAGTGAGACAAAGAATGAAGAGGGACTTGGGGGTCCTTACCTTTCAAGTTGCAGTGTTCTCTACTGATAGATGATAGATCCATTTAAATGATGAGTCACTACCTTTCAGATGTTCACTATGTAGTGATCTCAGCCTGTGCAAATGGGTAGTCCCAATATGATGGCTCGGAGATAGTCCTGATTAAACAAAACTGCTCCCACAGCAATATTAAAAGTCATCAATCTGGGAAACGTACACACAGAAGGGAAAGGGGTTGTTAGATATGGGAAGAAGACCAAAGAGGATACAGGAGAAAGTTGCCCGAATGTATCATATGTGTATGTTTGTGTGTGTGTGTGTGTGTGTGTGTGTGTGTGTGTGTGTGTGATGCCAAAAATCTCACTGAATAAAGGAAAACTATACACATCTATGGATTTTTTACAGTGTTTCAGTTTTCACTTGTATTAGGTAATGTTTAAATAAACATTAATATAATTGCCCCACAAAATTTTCCTGTATTGATGGCAAAAAAATGTGAACATTCCTTCCTCCCAGGTCTTTTTGGAGTTCACAATGCATTCACACCATTGCCAGTCACCAACAGAACATTAGAATCCCATAATTTCTTACTCTTTTTTAAATTATTCTCTTATATATTACATCTCGAACATAGTTTCCCTTCTTCCCTCTTCTCCAAGTATCTCCTCCCCTATCCTCTCTGCCTCAGTTTCTCTTCAGAAAAGAGCAGGGTTCCATGGATGCCAACCAAACATGGCATATCAAGTTTCAGTAGGAGCAGTCACATCCACTTGTATTAAGGCTAGACTAGGTGATCCAGTGTGAGGTAAAGGATCCCCAAAGCAGGCAAAACAGTCAGAGACAGCCCCTGGTCCCACTATTAGCAGTCCCACACCCATGAGAAGACTAAACTACTCAGGTGTAACAAACATGCAGAGGGCCTAGGTCATATACTTGTAGGCTCACTGGTTGCTGATCCAGTCACTGTGAATCCATGTGAGCCCAGGTTAGTAAATTCTGTGGGTGTTCTTGAGCCCTCTGGCTCCTACAATCCTTCCCCCCATTCTTATGCAGGATTCTCTGAGTTCCACCTGGTTTAGCTGTGGGTGTCTGTGTCTTTTTCCATCAGTTGCTGGATGAAACCTCTTTGATGACAATTGGGCTAAACATCAATCCATGACTATAGCAGAATATCATTAGGGATCATTTTATTGACTTTGACCAACCTGCAACACTCCTGGGCACAAACCCAAAGGACTAACCATCATATCACAAGGACACATGGTCAAATATGTTCACAGCAACTTTATTCAAAATAGCCAAAATCTGGAAGCAACCTAGATGTCCCACACATGAAAATAAAGAAAATGTGGGACATTTACACAATGGAGTATTACTCAGTTGCTAAAAGAATAACATCATGAAATTTCCAGGCAAATCAATAGAACTAGGAAATAAACTCATTATAAGAGGATATTAGCTGTTAAATAAGGGATAATCATGCTACAATCCACAGACCTAGAGACACTAAGTAACAAGGAGGGCTAGAAGAGGGACGCATGAATATCCCTGGGAAGGACAAATAGAATAGATATTGAAGGTAGACAGACTGTGATGGGGGAGATAGGAACAGGAGGGTTTAGGTGGGAGGAGAATGGAAGGAGAGAGTACTTGTAGAGACAACTAGAATTGGGTGGGGGGGGCAGCTCAGGGATGAGTTAGAAATCTAGTGCAATGGAAACCCCCAGCTATGAAACCTTTAACCTACATTTTTTCCTGTCTACAAGATATGCTGGGGAAAAAATGGTGCAGAAATTATGCAAGTGGCCAAGCAATGACTGGTCCAGCTTGAGATCCATGCCATAAGAGGGAGCCTACCCCTAACATTGCCTGGAGGGCCAGGACTCTGCATAACTGAGACACCAAGGAAAGAAATAGACATGACTGAAAAAAAAAAAAAGAATTTCTTACTCTTATCTGTGACCTTGTATATACAGATCCCTCCACACACACAGTGATTCTAAACTCTTGCCTATTTCTAGACCCGCCATCACTCTATTTTTGCTTCTAAGACATCTATATTGATTTCTAGTTCTGTCCAAGTTGCTACAATGACAGGAATCAATTTCTGTTTATAGCTGACTAAAACATTATTCATTTTGTGTATGTACCTTGTTTTTTTTTTTTTTTATGTGTTGGCTGAAGGACCCTCTGTTTGACTCCAGGTATCGTGATTAACAATGCAATAAACACAGCTGCCAACATCTGTTTGGAATGCTGATGGTACTTCCTTAGGATGTAGGCACATTAGTATGTTGGTGATTTATATGGTATTCCTATTTTTTTTTGAAGGGGCCCATGTTGTTTTCTTAAATTCATAGTGATTTACACTATTGTTGACTGTGTTTTCTTTCCTCCACATCCCCATTTGTATTTTCCTGTCTTTTTTTACTTTTTCTGGAAATAGAATCTTTATTGACGTTTAAGGATAAGTAATGCTACAATTTGTCTCAAGACTGATGTCATGGGGACATTTTAAACTTTGTTACACACAGCTTTTTTTTCTATAATTTCATTTTTCATTAATTATTTATTTATTTTATATCACAATGACAAGCCCCCCTCCCTCCTCTCCTCCCAGTTTCTCCCGCCCACCTATTTCCCCCATATCCACCATGCCCAGTACCAACCCACTCTGGAACATCAATCAGAAATAGGATCAAGTACCTCCTCTTCCCCTGAGGCAAGACAAGTCAGCTCTGCTAAGAAAATGGGATCCAGAGGGAGGCATTAGAGTCCAAGTCAGAGACAATTTATCTTCCAATTGTTAGGGGATTCACTTGAGAACCAAGCAGTCTATCAGTGGGCCTAAGACCAGTCCATGCAAGTTCTTTGGTTGGTGGTTCAGTGTATATTAGCACTCCTGTGTCTGAGTTAATTGGCTATGTAGGTCTTCTTCTGATGTTCTTGACCCCTCCAGCTCCCTCAAACCTTCCCCCAACTCTTCCACAAGACTCCCTGAGTATTGCCTAATATCTGGTTGTGGGTCTCTGCCTCTGTTTCCATGATCTGCTGGGTAAAACCTCTTAGATGGCAGTTATGTTAGGTTCCTGTCCAGTTCTCTCTCTCCATCCATGTCTATTTTATTTCCCCTTCTTAGAGGGATTCAAACATTATCCCTTGAGCCCTCCTTGTTACTTAGTTTCTTTGAGTCTGTTGATTGTAGCATGGTTATCCCGCACTTAATAGCTAATACGTGCTTATGAGTGAGTACATATCATCTGTGTCTTTCTGGGTCTGTGTTATCTCACTAAGGGTTATCTTTTCAGGTTCCATCCATTTGCCTGCAAATTTTCTTTTTGACCATAACTGTTATATCTCACTGGGGACTTGAGTTCATTTCTTAATAATTAACCAAATTGGACAATTTTAGGTGTAACTGTTAGTTATTTGAGTGTATTCTTTTGAGAAACACCTTATCAGGTTAGGGATGATATTTAAGATTATGCAATTTATTCTTTTATATTTGGATAATTTTCCAATTTCATATATATTACAGATACTAACTTTCTGCCAGATACACAAAACAAAAACATATTATCTTGTTCTGTTGTTTTCTTCACTCTGATGATGGTGTCATCTGCTATACAACAGTTTATTAATTTATTTGTTTGCTTGTTTGTTTATTTTACATCCCAGTCACTACCCCCTCCCTCATCTCCTCCCAGTCCCCAGCATCCCCCATAGGATCACCATCCAATATCAACCTGTTCCTGCAAATCAAATCCCATCCAAAGAAAGTGCCACTTCTTCCCTTGAGGCAAGAGAAGACAGTTTCATTAGGAAAATGGGATCGAGAGGGAAGCAACCGCTTCCAAGACAGAGACAGCCCCCGCTCCAATTTTTAGAGGATCCACCTGACCAAGCAGCCCACCAGCTTCATATGTGTGGTGGACTTAGGACCAGTTCAGAGATGCCCTTCAGTTGGTAGTTCAATTTGTGTGATCCCTGTGTTCTCAAGTTAGTTGGCTATGTGGATCTTCTCATGGTGTTGCTCATCCCTCCAGCTCTCTCAAATCTTCCCCCAAGAAACTTTTTATATTAATGTAATACTAATACCATTTATCTATAGGGTTTTTACTCTCTGTGCTTTGGGATCTTGTCTAAAGGTAGCTTACCCATTCTAGTATCTTGAGACATTTCCTCTATTTTCTTTCAGTGGCTTCTGTTTATACCTTAGCTCTAGACACATGCCCTGAAGATCATCATTAAGAGATACACTTAATACAGCTATAGTAGAAATAGGATACAAACCACAGTTCCCTTCAGTTTCCATTTGTGCTTCACTATTCTCACACTCACTTGTCATCTTTGGCCTTCTGCCCTAAATTGAAGGCAAACTATGAGCCATCACCACTCACAGCAATGTGTATGTTCTCAACAAATGGATGTCAAGTTAATTAATTTTACTAATTAATAAAAGGGAAATGCATCAAGTATTATTTAGTGAAAACTCATGTTCCACAGTACATAATATTACTGCATTTCGGCCAGGTGTGGTGGCACATGCCTTTAATCCCAGCACTTGGGAGGCAGAGGCATGTGGATCTTTGTGAGTTTGAGGCCAGCCTGGTCTACAAAGTGAGTCCAGGACAGCCAGATATACACAAAGAAACCCTGTCTCAAAAAAAAAAAACCACACACACACAAAATATTACTGCATTTTTTACTATACTATTTTAGATATGTTATATCTTTTAAATTATTCACACATCAGCCAACATACATATCAGCATCCAATTTCAAATTTAGACTTCAAAACACCTGCACATACTTTCCATTGTACTGTGTTCTTCCTTCTCTAATTGTCCTCAGTTTTAATCTATATTTTAGTACTTAAAGATTTACAAACATCTTTGAAAGCCTTTGAGATGGCTTAATTATAGGCATGTGAGGGAAAAAAGCCCCCTTTATTGCTCATCATCAGAGAGACAATAATCTAAGCATAATTCCCATCCCAAACCAGAATCTGATCTGTGTGGTGGCTTTGAGGGGATCTACTCACAGAACTCTAACTCACTGTCACCCTTTCTTGTTTGCTCATGTCTCTTCTTGAGAGTTAGAAGTTGGGTCGAAGGTACAGGGTGCAGGGGACAGTATAAATAGAGATAAAGTCATCTTTCCAGGATTAGTACCTGGTGACTGCAGTACAAACAGCAGGACAGTGCCAAGCCTTCCAGGTCAGGTGGATTGGTGTTGCAGGTACATATAGCAGCACCATGGTCAACGTGGGTGTCAACAACAGTATTCAAATTTAAAAGCCTTGTAGCATTGGATGTGGACAACACCCTGGGAATTTGCACACATATGCATATGTGATTTAATATACAAATATATGTGCATATACAAGTTTGTGTCTATGCATACATGTGTATATGCATTTGGTTCCTTTACCTTATGCATACCTTATAGACAGCACACAGCTGTTTTCTGTGCTAAGCATTAATACTTATGCTAGGTTTCTCCTTACACCCTTTCCCTTCTGTCCACTTTTCTTTTCTCTGCCTTCCTTCTCTCCTTTCATTCTTTTTAAAAATAATTTATTTTTTATTTCTTCAAGTTACATCTCAATCACAATCCCCTCCCTACTCCCCCTTCCTGTCCCACCCTTCCACCCTCTTCTCCCTCAACGCCCCCATCCTCTACTTTTTTTTTTAGTTTAAGGTATATCTTCCCCCCCAACAGTTTCCCCTTTCAATCCAACCAATGATTCTTTCTCTTATAGCAATAAATACAATACAAAATAACAGAAATAAATAGGCCACTATCCTTTCATTCTTTCTCTAAGTGAATAAGACATTGCCAGACCACTCTTCTCATCTAACAGTCATATTTCCTGATTGATGAAATATATTCTATTACAGGTTGAGTTGTCTTACTCTCCAAATTCTCTAGTTAAAATCTTAAATCCTGTGTTTGGATATAGGGT
The DNA here is from genome assembly GCA_907164525.1 of Lophiomys imhausi. Taxonomy (NCBI): domain Eukaryota; kingdom Metazoa; phylum Chordata; class Mammalia; order Rodentia; family Muridae; genus Lophiomys; species Lophiomys imhausi. The sequence goes on from CAJQZJ010000408.1 coordinate 61,121, forward strand.
TGTTGGACATTTGATTAGTTGAGTTGAGATCCATTCTACTAGTGTGAAATGGGTCTTAATCCAATATAACTGATGTTTTCATGAATAAAAGGCCAAGGACACACATGCAGAAAGAATACACATACAGGTAACAGGGTGACATATCTTAAAGTCTAAGACAGTAAATATAGAATCATTATGCTGTGCACTTTGAATCTACAGAACTTTGTCAGTTATCCATAAATAAAGAGAAAAAAAAAAACGAACGATAAAGAATTCCAAAGGTTTCTTTGGGTGTCATTAGTTTGGCAGAAGGTAAACGATCCTGCTTATATCCTAACATTATATTTATAGCTTCTAGGAGTATGAGCTCTCAAGAGAAACAGTTAGATGTGTAGTTCACAACAGTTAGCTGTTGAAGAACTGAAAATCAAAGCTTATCTTTCCAGTCACCCTAGCTGTTCTGTGTTATTGATTCAATTTCCTTTTCAACTTTCCCTTTCATAGCAAGTGAAGTGGTGCTTTAAAGTATCAAATATAATCACATCCTCCTCTCTATATGTTAAGGGGTCCAGTGGCTCCCTGCTGTCTCCTGGACGAGGAGCTTCTATACGACTCTACGTGTTCTGTTCCCACTACTATCCCAAATATCATCTCATCTACTGCTCAACTTTTCTGTTTCAACTGCTAAGAGGCCTTTCCTTTCCTATCATTAGTTTTCCTAATCTGAATGTGACTTGAGTTTGGAAACAGTATTCCTGAACTGGACACATATGATCTAAGAGTCAGACCTAGTTCAATAATTATTTTTTTGCCAATCATGCATGATGTAGAAAGCATATATATTTCTATGAATTTACTTTTCTCTCTCTGAAAAGGCAGTTGTCTGTGTATGTTGGATTCTGTGTACCGTCTAAGGACAAGAGCCATAAGCTTCATTATTTAGTCAAGCAAATACAGAAAAGAAAAACTTGACCAAGCTCCATTCTCATTGACTGAGAGATAGTCACCTAGCAGCCTAGAAAGTTTTTATCAGCTTGGTGATTTTTAAAAAATATTTCTTATTTATTTATGTGCATACATATCTATGCTGTGTGTGTGTGTGTGTGTGTGTGTGTGTGTGTGTGTGTAGGTTCATTTGTGTGCATGTGAGTGTCTGTGAAGGCTAAAACAACATATAGAGTTGCTTGTAGCTAGTATTACAGGTAGTGATGAGCCATCCAACTTGGTGAGTTCTGCAAACACAAACTTAAGCCAACTAGAAGAACAACAAGAAATGACTCTTTTTATTTCATTTGCTATTTTTAAAATAGATTTTTCTCTCATACAATACATTCTGACCACATTTTCTGTTCCCTTAACTCCTCACAGCTCTCCCTACCTTCCACATTCCCCAGATCCATTCCCCCTCTATTTTCCTTCAGAAAATAACAGACCTCCAAGAGACAACAACCAAACACAACAAAACAAGGTAAAAGCCATTATATTGAGGCTATTCAAGGCAACCCAATAGGAGGAAAAGAGTACCAAGAGCAGGCAAAAGACTCAGAGAAATACCCTCTCTCACTTTAGAAATCCCACAAAAACACCTAGCTAACAGTCGTAAAATATACATAGAGGAGTTGGTGTAGAACTACACAGGCCCCACGGAGCCAAATTACTCCAGACCTTAACTTGGTTATTTTTTTTTAATTGTATTAGTTCTTTCTTTTTTTTTTAAATTTATTTTTTATTTCTTCAAGTTACATCTCAATCACAATCCCCTCCCTACTCCCCC
>CAJQZJ010000408.1:89634-100411 GCA_907164525.1 Lophiomys imhausi
TGTGTGTGTGTGTGTGTGTGTGTGTGTGTGTGTGTGTGTGTGTGTGTGTGAAAAGACTAATTGTTTCTGTTTCCTCTTTAGTTTAGTTTGGAAATTTTTAAATTAATAGAAATATACTAGAATTGTCATACCTATGACATTGATTTAGAATTCAATCTGACATTGCTGATAAGATTCTAGCTGAAATCATAGGACAAAAACAACAACAACAACATCAACAACAAAAACAATAAACCCCAAAACAACAACAAACCAAACACCAAAACATGGGAGACAAAGGTTGGAGCTTCAGTGTATTTCATAACTTGGGTAGACATAAAGTGTTATCAACAGAACATGGACTATGGTATCAATGACTTTTCTCTGAGACACAAATATTTGAATAAAAGTATCTTAAAGGAACAAAGATTCATTTTGATTTGTGGCTGAAGAGAGGTAAGCCTTTCATGGCACAGAGCATATGATTGAATTTGTTGTGGCAGAACTATGTGGCTGATGTGCCTGAAATCCAGGAAGAAAAAGAATCAGAGAGAGAATTACTCAGTTGAGATTCTCTGGGACCCTAGAGGACATGACAGCAACGCTCTCATTCAGGGAGGGTTTTGACTTCTCAGTTAACCTTTCTAGAAGTGTGTCTCCCAAGTCCAGCCATGTTGATGATTAAGTCTGACCTTCACAACTGTGTTGAACCATATTTCCAGAAACACTGATGGTACATATGTTCATTTACATCATGAATTTTCTTTCTGTGTTCAGTATGTGGTGTGCTAGTCGCCTTGTCAATGTGATAAGGTGCACGAGGTAAAAAATTTATAAAGCAGAAAGGCTTATTTGCATTTGTGCCTTAGAAGTTCCAGTCTATAGTTAGTTGGTTTGTTAGGTTTTGAGGTTATAATGAGACAGAACAATATGGCATAAGGTAAGTGTTAAAGCAAAGCTATAAATCACATCATGTCCTGGAGGAAAGTGGAAGCTGCAGTCCAAATATCCTTTTAAGGGAATGCTACCAATAACCCACTTCCTCTCTGGTATGTCCTATTTAAAAACAAAAAAAATGAAAACAAAACAAAACAACAACAGCAACAACAACAATAAAAAGTGTTTCACCCATTCATAGCTTTCTCAGGCTAATAAACTTGCACATGGTCTGTTGGAGGACATTTAAGAACAAAACTATTAGACCAAGGAGAGAGGAAAGTGAAGAGAAAGATTAGGGCTGATTTAAATAAAACAGAAATAACATGTTAACATTATTATTAAATTCAACATAACATATTATTATCATCATTATCATTACTATATAACACTGTAATTGATATATCTGTTTATCCATTGGAACAATCTCATTTTAATCAATAGCTGTCATGTAGGTAGTCCAACTGCTTAGAGTCTGCCATGCTGTGAAAATCCACACTACATTGTGAGTTTCCATGTACACACTGCAACTGGCATTCACTTTGTCTTTAACTTACCCATATCAGCTACCAGACATGCCAATGGAAGTGACTTAAATGATTATAACCACCAGCCACCAAGTAATGGTTAATGTGTTATTTATTTAAGACAAAGCCTTGAGCACGATTGGATATTCAGCACACATAAGAGCCACACACAGTCTATGGGGCTACACATCAGATTGTGAGAGTTTAATGAGAGCTGTTGCCTCAAGCCTGTAATCTCAGTGTCAACTGTGAGGTGAGATAGTAACATGAACACTGTATTCACATAGATCTTTGATACAGGTGCATTGAACCCAAATCCACACAGACACATAATTCTTTAAATGTCTTGAAATAGGAGTCAAAGTTAAGGGCGCCTTTACAGGTACTTTCAAAGCACTCTCTTCTGTAAAATTCATCACTATTTTAAGCAACATATGCATTCCTACAGATATTTGCTGTACCTATGTATTTTATAGATATCCATTACTGGCATAACTTTGAGAAAAACGAGTGGTCATTTTTGTCTTTTAACTTTTGTTAAATTATAAAATCTTTCAGAATTTGATCATTTTGGAAATCTGAACACTGTAGCATTTATAAGTGTGAACCTCCTGTTTGGAGAACTGAACTCATAGCTTAAGCATGATATTCACAGCCTCTAGGAAACAGCTCCTTCATGGACTACTTACATCATAGCAGTAATAATTGTGGAACCATCATTTAAGACATTCTTGGTATCACAACGAATAGAGCATAGTTTGAGATAATATTTAAATTATATTTATTATATTAAATAAGTAAATATTATTTGACAATAATTATTTTTCTCATTGTTTTTGTCTAATTGTAAGAGATATTATGTTGAAATAGTTTGCATGGGCTCTGGGCATTGTGCCTGACCATTCCAGAGAAGTTGGTTCTGACTACAAAGTGTCTAATCTATAGACACTGAGATTTTCAGTAAAAGTTTTCTACTGATGAACTTTTCAGGTGCTTCTGCTGTGCAAATACGTATCACTATTGGAATGGTTCTCAAAATACCAGGCCTGCTCTATTTTATTTAGACATATATGTGTAACTTCCAGCACACCAATAATAACTTGTTAACCTATGTCTTTAAATTTTGTTGTATATGTGGTATGTGTATTTTTGAGTCCACCAGATTTTGGTGCATATATATAAGATAGTAATGTCTTCTTAGTTAACTGCCCCCTTTGATTTGAATGCAGTGTCCCTTTTTATCTCTTTGATTAGTTTTAGTTTAGCTTCTATTTTGTCAGATACTACAATAGCAATGTCTTCCTGGTTCCCAGTCCTGTTTGATTGGAATTCTTTCATCCTTCTTTTTACTCTAAGGCAGTGCCTGTCTTAAAAGCTAAGATGTGTTTCTTATAGACAACATACAAATTCACAATACAACTCCTGCAGCTGTGACTCAGGGAACATTGGAAGAGAGGGGAGAAAGACTGTAAGGGGCAAAGAGACATGGGATATGCTGTGTTACTGTGTCTCCTAAAAATGTATGAAGCTATGAGCTTTATGAACTCATAAAGTCTCACGCATATGACTGTCTATTTATGAACTGATCAAAGACAACTACAGTAGATGTGCTAATGTGAATGAGGGAAAGCCCAAAGGTCTCAGTCCTGCACAAAGAACTACAGACAACTATGGAATGGTGAGAGTAGGAGACATAGTCTTCCCCAGGGAAGAGCACACTACTCGGCTATCTAATACCAAATGGTCAGCCCTAAAAACATACATATAAGTAACATTATACATACTGAGCAAGTTGTACTTGAATATTGATGAATCAATAAAGACAAATAATGAAAAGAGTCCATGAATTTGAAAAAGAACAAAGAGAGATACCTGAGAGAGTTTGGAGGAAAGAAAGGGAAGGAGCAAGTGATGCAATCGTAGTCCCAAAAGCTAATTAATTTTTTTTTTTTAAATTGACTCCTGGTCATCTTGTCAAATGATTCTATACCCTGCTGTGGATATCCATGCACAGCCATGTTTATTGATATGCTTTGTACAATAGCAATGCAATTGAATCAGCACAGATGGCTACCAACAGATAAATGGATAATGAACATGTAGAATCTATATACATTGGAATCTCACCTTGCCATAAGGAAAAATGAAATTATAGAATTTGCATGAAAACTGATGGAACTGGAAAACATACTTTTAAATGAGATAACCCAGGCTTAGAAAAAAATTATATGTTCTTCTTCATATATGAATCCTAGCCTCTAACAGTTAAATAGATGTATCCAATGAAAGTAAATATGGAAAAAGTGCAAGAAACTAGACAGAGGCATACGAGACTGGAAAAAGTGGAGGGGGTTAAGGGAGAAGGGAGAAGAAAACAACAGAACAAAGTAGAAATAAAAAATCCTGTGGATGAAAAATAAAACAATCAGATCAGTGACAAAGTGGCAGGGAGATGTGGTGGGAGATAGGTGGTAAAAATCAAACACAATTCAATTTATATGGAAACCCCACATGGAAACATATTACTTTGCTAGCTAGTTTTCTAATAAATTTTGGAGTAAAAAAAAATCTCATTTTCAAGGTGTTTCAAAAACACCCCTAAAATTGTATCCTAAAATTCTTTCTGTAATTCATAACATTTTTAATGCTTCAAGAGCACATTTTCTAACTTATACTGAACATGTTACAGTATCAACTATTATGTATAGTATGATACTATGTATGCAAAATGCTTGACACAAACTGATGTGAATATGCATATGTCTTCATTTACACACATGTAAATGACACACCTATAGGGACATGAATATTTCATGTCTAGATCTGTTTGATGCACAGAAATAGAAAAGGGAGTATACAATCATAAATAAAAGAATTTTCAAATTTAAGAATTCAAACAATGTAAGAAACTATTTAAAAACTGCTTTAGAATGGGATTGTCCAATATATAAATGTACTATATAATGGACATATTAGTGTGAAGCTCTAGTCAATTGTCATCCCATGACAAATTGGATAATAAGCTCTTTCACAGGCTTTACTTAGCTTTTCAGCCTACCTTTCTTACCTCCTAGCCTGTACTCTGCTTTTCTTTTCTTCTTCTGACTTGAGTCCACCCAGGAGGGCAGTGCCATATGTCAGATGAGTCTATAAATATGTAATATTATATCTGAGACTCATTGTTGATACGGAAGAAAGACCTGTGGCCCTACGAATGTAACAAAATAATGAATGTCCCAACTAAGAATCTCAGTAATGCCAGGCATAGCATCAAATCAGAGATTCAAGTTTACCCTCTTGTAAAAGAACTCTTTACTATATCTGATGCTTTCAGTTGTCTAAATGTTTGTTGTTTAGAAGATATCTACCAGGAATGGAGAATCTGGAAATAAATGAAGGCTCTGCTACTGTGGAGTGGTATGAAGCCCAGGTTTGTGAACTTTAGAGGCTTCCCAGACTAGGCAATGTTTCTTGTATTATTATTACAAAATCCCAAAACTAGCACTGCATACCTATCTCTCTGATAGCTTTTTGTTGAGCCGTGGTAGGAGGAAATGGTCCACCAGGATACTTATCACCATTTGGATAATGTATCTACTGAGTGTTTGGAGTATTCTCATGACATTATTTGCTGGTTGTATTTAAAGAAGCCCCTGAATTCTTTCCACAATAATAAGTAATGTGAAACAAAGCAGATCCTGGTCTGTATCTAACATAACACCCACACAAACATTTTTGTGATTCTGTTCTAATATTCGAGATTACTTAGTTCTCAGATCAGCTAAATCAGTAAAATGCATATTTATTTATGGAGGGCTTCCATGGAGCCAGGGGATTACATAGTAGCAATTTTATGACTTTGATAATTTTCTTGAGTTTACTGTTTACTTTATCACTACTATGTCCTCTTCCCCACCCTGATTTCCCATTCCTTCCTCCATCCTTTCCTCCCTCCCTCCATTCTTGTTTCCTTCCATAGTCCTTTTCACCCTCCTACCTTTCCTACCTACCTTCTCCTTCTCTCCCTCCCTCTGTCTCTCATTTCTTTCCTATCTTCTTTACTTACTTGTTTCCTCTCTCCTTCCCTCTCTCCCCTTCCCCTATTTTCTTTGCCTCTTCCTTCTTTCTTTCTATTCCTTCTCTCCCTTCTGTCTTTCTTTTCTCTCCTTTCCGTTCACCTGCCAATAGCAGACAATTTTATCACAGTCTTATTTATTTGAAAAGGAATCATAAATGTAAGACTTAACTTGGCATTTCATAACATAGATCTTTATAAGTGCATACTGTGCTAGAAATATTTATTATAACCATTGTAATAAGGACTAGGGAAAGGTATTACACATTTCAGCTAATTCCTATTTTTATCTTTGAAGAAACTGAGATATAAATAGGCAAATGACCTGCCCAAGACAGCATTAGCTATAAGTAGAACATCCAATGAAAGAAGTCAGCATTTCTTTATGATTTAGAATATTTCATAATATTGTTGGGAAAGAATACTTACAAATTATCCCCAACTCACCAAAGACATATGTGTGCCTGTGTACATAGCTGTGTGCCAATTGCTAAACACTCACCTCACCAGTCTTATGTGCCATGATGATAGTATCTATGTGCCAATGGATGTGATGAATGTATAGTCTTATGTTTCTATTGACATTTGTCTGCAGGAACTGTCTTGAAAAGAACATGTCTTCCCAGAATCTTCCTTTAAAATCTTAACTGTTTCACATGCAGAAAATTTTGTCTTTTCTCCTACTTACACACCAACATACACTCAGATTGACAGGTAGCCTCTTAGCCGGTGTCACTTTCCAGGAATCATCAGCTATAGTGTATTGTTCCCAATTACATTTAACAGTGTCTTTGTAAAACTATGTTGACAATATAGTTTAGTTTGTCATATGTGAGTTACACTTTTCTTGTCTAGTCTTCCTAGAATATATGTCAGACACAAATAAAGTACATAATGGTGTAGAGAGACTTGAGGAGATCATTCTATGAGTGATTAAAGAGAACTCTTTCAGATGAAGCAAAATAATTAAGGAGAAAATGCTGATTAAATTCAATGGCAGGCAATGATAGCAAGTGTCACTGACTGTGATGGCTTTGAGTGACATAGCCACAGGAAGACTGCATTCTTGCATTAATTCAGAAGGCTCATATTCTGACAATGAAGAAACCTGCCTGAGGTTTCATATCTGAGCAGCTGTCTTTACTCACTAAAATTCCTAGAAGAAGTGAAAAGTGCCAGAAGTTATGAAGGTGAGAAAGTGCCCCCTTAAATGTGGAGGAGCTCTCTAGTAGATCATACAGATCATTCCCTCCCAACTTCCTTCCCCCAACTCATTGCTTTATCCTAGTCTAACTTTAGCAGGCATTTCCTGGGAAACAAAAATTCACTGTGGCCAGGGAAGCAGTTGGCCTAACAGGGGTTCTTTTCTTCTCTCTTCCAAATCAAATCCCCTGTCTCATTCCCATCTCTGTAGCACACACATACTGTGGCTTCCCTTCCTCTTTGGCCTCTTCTCTGGTGTATTATGAATATCTTCTCCTACAACATTCCTTGCCATTCATCCTGTTATCTTAGCACCTAATTAAAGCAGGTTTTCTGGCACCTGGCAGTAAGTGTGAAAGCAAAGCAAGTTGGTCAGCAAAGCATGTAGGCAAGCTTCAGATCTTCAATCTCCCTCTTCTTCTTCATATCTATTTCCCCAATCTCATCTGCAGCTCTGTAGCAGACTACCTTTCAAGATCTCTCTTTACTCTGCAACCATTCCCTGAGAACTAAGAAGATAGTTATGAGACACACTACTTTCCTACTTCGTGTGAGCCATCATCAAACCCTAAGCCCATCTTCAATCCTAACTGTCAGCTCCCAACACCTAGACATATTTTAGATAGAACCCCTAGAGATCACACATATCAGGAGACCAGAAGAATTTTTTGGCAGTCAACTCACATGCACCACACTCTCCTAAGAAACATAGAAAGCAACAGGAACCAAGGAACAAAATCTCACACAACAAAGACAATACCAGTTATAGACAACTAGAGTTATAGCTTTCTAAAACCTAGATGCCTAGACGCCAATGTAAAAACATAATCAATAACAGCCAGGGCAATACAACCCAGTAGACCTTGAATATTGTGACAAAGCTGAAGCACAGACCTTGAAACAGCTGTTAGAAGTATTTTTATCATTCCTTAAAGAGGAAGAATCAATACTTAAAGAAATCTATGAGAATGGTAACAGTGGATGAAAAGGAATAAAACGGATCAAGACCTGAAAATGGAAAAAAAGAAAGAAAGAAAATCCAAATTGTTAGAAATCTGGAAATGAAAAATTTAGAAGCTCAAAAAGGAAACTAAGTAGGCAAGCCTAACAAACAAATACAGAGATAGAAGAATCTCAGGCCTTGATGATATGACAGAAGAAATAGATACTTCAGTCAAAGAAAATGTTAAATCAACACACACACACACACACACACACACACACACACACACACACCACACACACACACACAACCAAACAAAACAAAAACCACACATCAGGCACAAAACATTCAGGAAATCTGGGACACTATAAAAAAGACCCAATATTTATGATTGTGAGCCTAGCCTTTAATGGCTGAACCATCTCTCCTTTTGTTGCATACAAGAAACACACCTCACTAACAAAGATAGTCTCTGCCTCAGAGTAAAGGGGTGGGAAAAGGATATCCAAGCAAACAGTCCCAGGAAGCAAACTGCAGTAGCCATCCATATATAAAATAAAATAGACTTTCAACTAAAATTTATCAAAAAAGATAGGGAAGGATACTACATACTTGTCAAAGGAAAAACTCAAGGTAACATCTCAATATTGAATATCTATGCACCAAATACAAGGGTATCCACATTTGTAAAAGAAACACTACTAAAGCTTAAACCACACATTTATCCCCACACATTAATAGTGGGAGACTACAACACCTCACTCACACCAACAGGTCATCGAGACAGGAAGCAAACAGAGAAATAATGAGACTAACAGAGGTCATGAACCAAATGGACATAACAGATATCTACAGAACGTTTCACCCAAACACAAAAGAAAATACCTTCTTCTCAGCACCTCATGGAACCTCCTCCAAAATTGACCATATAACCAGTTATAAGGGAAGCCTCTACTGATACAAGAAATTTGGAATAATCCCTTGCATCTTATCAGATTACTATGCATTAAAGCTGGACTTGTATAATCACTATGGAAATCAGCCTGGTGATATCTTAGAAAACTTGGAATAGCTTATACATCAAGACTCAGTCATACCACTCCTGGGCATATATCCAAAAGATTCTTCACCAAGCCACAAGGACATTGGCTCAACTATGATCATAGATTTGTTTGTAATAGTTAGTAACTGAAAACAACCCAGATGCCCTTCAACCAAAGAATGAATAAATAGCTGTGGTACATTTACACAATGGAATACTACTCAGGTATTAGAAATAAGGAAATCATGCAATTTGCAACCAAATGTATAGAACTAGAAAAACTCATCTTGAATGAGTTTACTCCAGACCCAGAAAGATGTACATGGCATGTATTCACTCATAAATAGATGTTAGATACATAGTAAAGGATAACTATCCTACAACCCACAGACCCAATGGAACAGAAACCAACACAACTATCCTATGAGAAATTCCACACAGCAGCATATCAAACCAGATGCGGAGACATAAAGTCATACATTAGGTGGAGCTCTGGGAGTCTTAAATAAGAGGAGGAGGAATAGAGAGACCTGGAGGGGTCAAGGTCAACATATGAAGGTCAACAGAATCTAGGACCCTGGAGGCTTACAGAGACTGAAACATTAACCAAAGAAAGAAGAAAAAAGCATAGATTTGACCTAGATCCCCCTAAACAAATATAGAGGATAGGCAACTTGATCCTCATATAGATCCCTCATCAAATAGGTATGGATGGGCTATATCAATCAGGGACTTTATCACCAGTTAGTGGGACACTTTACCCTAGTGGAGCTGCCATGCTATGCCTGCCTCAAAGCAAGAGGAAGCTCTTAGCCCTCTTAAGTAATGAACGGATAGGGGCTGATATATGGGGGCTCCCCACACAGGAGAAATAGCAAAGTTGGGAGAGCAGTTAGAGGGTGGGAGGGTAGGACAGGAAGGGGAAAAGGGAGGAGAAATGATTGAGATGTAACTTGAATTAGTAAATAAATGTAAAAAAAAAAAGATGCAATATTTCTTTAAAATGGGGCAAGCAAAGAAACTCAAGTCTAAGGCACAGAAAATAGTCAGGCAGGCTTACATTTGTTTTATTTATTTTCAACAAAATCATAGAAGAAAATCCCATTAACCTAAGGAAGAAGATGCCTATCAAGGTACAGAAAGCAAACAGAACATCAAATAGACTGGATCAGAAATGAAATTCCCCTCAGTACTTAATAATCAAAATGCTAAATGTACAAAACAACAAAATAATATTAAAAGCTACAAGGGAAAAAGACTAAGTAGCTGGTATAAAGTCAGACCAATTATAATAACACTTGACTTCTCAAAAAAGCACTAAAAGACAAAAGAGGTTCTTATAATAGCCCAGACTAAAAATAGAATAAATAAGAAATTCCATTATGTAACCAAATTTAAGCAATATCTATCCACAAATAAAATCCTACAGAAAGTGGTAGAAAGAAAACTCCAAATTCTCACCCAAGAAAACACAATGAACTTTTGATCGCAGACCAAAAAAAATCAAAAGAGGGAAAACACACACACATACACACACACACCCCTCCACCATCACCACCACAACAATAACAACAACAACAAAACAGCAGAAATCAACAATGTTCATTGATACATCTCAACATCAATGGTCTCAATTCCTCAATAAAAAGACAATTACAGAATTGATAGGAAAACAGTGAAACACTACTTGACATCAAGGATTGGCATCACCTAAAGGTAAAAAATGAAGAATTATTTCAAACAAGTATACCTGTGTAACAAGATAGTGTAGAAATTTTAATACTGATAAAATAAACTTTAAATCAAAAAAATTTTTAATGTTTATTTATTACTTCAAGTTACATCTCCATCACAGCCCTCTCCCTCCACCCCTCTCAGCCCCACCCTCCTACCCTCTCACCCTTCCCCCAGAATGCATAATTCTTTTTTTTTCAGTCCAACAAATGGTTCTTTCTCTTATAACAATAAATACAGTACAAAACAACTAAATAAATAGGTCACAATTCTGAGAGTTATATGGTTTAGCATACATTCTCAATGTCCAGTCCATATGTATTTGGCCCCTGACTTTA